>MU089623.1:0-91098 GCA_014858505.1 Corymbia citriodora subsp. variegata | reverse complement strand
AGAAGTCGGAAACAGGCCAAAAGACCACCCCAGTATGGTCCCAAAATGCCTAGAGAACTCGCCGGCTTGACCCGTTCGCGGAATTTGGCGGGGATTTTGCAGTGTGGGTTCAATTTCCGGTCGAAAATCTGGAACAGCGGGTAGTCAGATAGGCCCATACGGACATCCGGAGCCGAACCCCACTCGCCCAGCCCTGAGAGGCCCTAAACCGAGCAAAAAAGTTGTCTATGTTGTAAATTTCGAAGCGGGTCACCTACCGCCAGCACGCCAGCCGCCCCGGGAACGTCGCTACCCTGTCCTGGCGGGTCGCAAGTGGAACGTCCCCAAAAGCACGCCGGACTGGTGATTCCGGCAGCCCAGAAGTCGGAAACAGGTCAAAAGACCACCCAGAATGGTCCCAAAATGCCTAGAGAACTCGTCGGCTTGACCCGTTCGCGGCATTTGGCGGGGATTTTGCAGTTTGGGTCCAGTTTCCTGTCAAAAATCTCGAACAGCAGGCAACCAGATAAGCCCGTACGGACATCCGGAGGCCGAGCCCCACTCGCCCAGCCCTGAGAGGCCCTAAATCGAGAAAGAAAGTTGTCGATCTTCTAAATTTCGACGCGGGCACCTACCGGCGGCACGCCAGCCGCCCCGAGAACGTTGCTGCCCTGTCCTGGCGGGTCGCAAGCGGAACGTCCCCAATAGCACGCCAGACCGGTGATTTCGACTACCCAGAAGTCGGAAACAGGCCAAAAGACCACCCCAGAATGGTCCCAAAATGCCTAGAGAACTCGCCGGCTTGACCCGTTCGCGGAATTTGGCGGGGATTTTGCAGTGTGGGTTCAATTTCCGGTCGAAAATCTGGAACAGCGGGCAGTCAGATAGGCCCATACGGACATCCGGAGCCGAACCCCACTCGCCCAGCCCTGAGAGGCCCTAAACCGAGCAAAAAAGTTGTCTATGTTGTAAATTTCGAAGCGGGTCACCTACCGGCGGCACGCGAGCCGCCCCGGGAACGTCGCTGCCCTGTCCTGGCGGGTCGCAAGCGGAAAGTCCCTAACAGCATGCCGGACCGGTGATTTCGGCTGCCAAGAAGTTGGAAACAGGCCAAAAGACCACCCCAGAATGGACCCAAAATGCCTAGAGAACTCGCCGGCATGACCCGTTCACCGCATTTGGCGGGGATTTTGCAGTTTGGGTCCAGTTTCCAGTCGAAAATCTCGAACAGCGAGTAGCCAGATAGGCCCGTACGGACATCGGGAGGCCGAGCCCCACTCGCCCAGCCCTGAGAGGCCCTAAACCGAGAAAAAAAGTTGTCGATGTTGTAAATTTCGACGCGGGCACCTACCGGCGGCACGCCAGCCGCCCTGGGAACGTTGCTGCCCTGTCCTGGCGGTTCGCAAGCGGAACGTCCCCAACAGCACGCCGAACAGGTGATTTCGGCTGCCCAAAAGTCGGAAACAGGCCAAAAGACCACCCTAGAATGGTCCCAAAATGCCTAGAGAACTCGCCGGCTTGACCCGTTCGCGGAATTTGGTGGGGATTTTGCAGTTTGGTTTCAGTTTCCGGTCAAAAATCTGGAACAGCGGGCAGTCAGATAGGCCCGTACGGACATCCGGAGCCGAGCCCCACTCACCTAGCCCTGAAAGGCCCTAAACCGAGCAAAAAAGTTGTCTATGTTGTAAATTTCGAAGCGGGTCACCCACCGGCGGCACGCCAGCCGCCCCGGGAACGTCGCTACCCTGTCCTTGCGGGTCGTAAGCGGAACGGCCCCAACAACACGCCGAACTGGTGATTTCGGCTTCCCAGAAGTCGGAAACAGGTCAAAAGACCACCCAGAATGGTCCCAAAATGCCTAGAGAACTCGTCGGCTTGACCCGTTCGCGGCATTTGGCGGGGATTTTGCAGTTTGGGTCCAATTTCAGTTCGCAAATCTTGAAAAGCGGGAAGCCAGATTGGCCCGTAAGGACATCCAGAGGCCGAGCCCCACTCGCCCAACCCCAAGAGGCCCTAAACCGAGCAAAAAAGTTGTCTATGTTGTAAATTTCGATGCGGGTCACCCACCGGCGGCACGCCAGCCGCCCCGGGAACGTCGCTACCCTGTCCTTGCGGGTCGTAAGCGGAACGGCCCCGACAACACGCCGAACTGGTGATTTCGGCTTCCCAGAAGTCGGAAACAGGTCAAAAGACCACCCAGAATGGTCCCAAAATGCCTAGAGAACTCGTCGGCTTGACCCGTTCGCGGCATTTGGCGGGGATTTTGCAGTTTGGGTCCAATTTCAGTTCGCAAATCTAGAAAAGCGGGCAGCCAGATTGGCCCGTAAGGACATCCAGAGGCCGAGCCCCACTCGCACAGCCCCAAGAGGCCCTAAACCGAGCAAAAAAGTTGTCTATGTTGTAAATTTCGACGCGGGCCACCTACCGGCAGCACGCCAGCCGCCCCGGGAACGTCGCTACCCTGTCCTGGCGGGTCGCAAGCGGAACGGCCCCAATTGCACGTCGGACCGGTGATTTCGGCTGCCCAGAAGTCGGAAACAGGCCAAAAGACCACCCCAGAATGGTCCCAAAATGCCTAGAGAACTCGCCGGCTTGACCCGTTCGCGGCATTTGGCGGGGATTTTGCAGTTTGGGTCCAGTTTTTGGTCGAAAATCTAGAACAGCGGGAAGCCAGATAGGCCCGTATGGACATCCAGAGGCCGAGACCCACTCGCCCAGCCCTGAGAGGCCCTAAACCGAGCAAAAAAGTTGTCTATGTTGTAAATTTCGACGCGGGTCACCTACAGGCGGCACGCCAGCCGCCCCGGGAACATCGCTGCCCTGTCCTGTCGGGTCGCGAGTGGAACGGCCCCAATAGCACGCCGGACCGGTGATTTCGGCTCCCCAGAAGTCGGAAACAGGCCAAAAGACCACCCCAGAATGGTCCCAAAACGCCTAGAGAACTCGCCGGCTTGACCCGTTCGCGGCATTTGGCGGGGATTTTGCAGTTTGGGTCCAGTTTTCGGTCGAAAATCTCAAAAAACCGGGAAGCCAGATAGGCCCGTACGGACATCCGGAGGCCGAGCCCCATTCGCCCAGCCCTGAGAGGCCCTAAACCGAGAAACAAAGTTGTCGATGTTGTAAATTTCGACGCGGGCACCTACCGGCGGCACGCCAGCCGCCCCGGGAACGTTGCTACCCTGTCCTGGCGAGTCGCAAGCGGAACGTCCCCAATAGCACGCCGTACCGGTGATTTCGGCTGCCCAGAAGTTGGAAACAGGCCAACAGACCACCCCAGAATGGTCCCAAAATGCCTAGAGAACTCGCCAGCTTGACCCGTTCGCGGAATTTGGCAGGGATTTTGCAGTTTGGGTTCAGTTTCCAAACGAAAATCTGGAACAGCGGGCAATCAGATAGGCCCGTACGGACATCCGGAACCGAGCCCCACTCGCCCAGCCCTGAGAGGCCCTAAACCGAGCAAAAAAGTTGTCTATGTTGTAAATTTCGACGCGGGTCACCTACCGGCGGCACGCCAGCCGCCCCGGGAACGTCGCTACCCTGTCCTTGCGGGTCGCAAGCGGAACGGCCCCAACAGCACGCCGGACCGCTGATTTCGGCTTCCCAGAAGCCGGAAACAGGCCAAAAGACCAGGCAAGAATGGTCCCAAAATGCCTAGAGAACTCGCCGACTTGACCCGTTCGCGGCATTTGGCAGGGATTTTGCAGTTTGGGTCCAGTTTCCGGTCGAAAATCTCGAACAGCGGGCAGACAGGTCGGCCCGTACGGACATCCGGAGGCCGAGCCCCACTTGCCCAGCCCCGGGAGGCCCCAAACCAAGCAAAAAAGTTGTCTATGTTGTATATTTCGACGCGGCTCACCTACCGGCGGCACGCCAGCCGCCCCGGGAACGCCGCTTCCCTTTCCTGAAGTGTCGCGAGCGGAACGGCTTCGACAGCACGCCGGACTGGTGATTTCGGCTGCCCAGAAGTCGGAAACAGCCCAAAAGACCACCCCAGAATGGGCCCAGAATGCCTAGATTACTCGCCGGCTTGACCCGTTCGCGGCATTTGGCGGGGATTTTGCAGTTTGGGTCCAGTTTTCGTCGAAAATCTTGAACAGCGGGCAGCCAGGTCGGCCCGTACGGACATCCGGAGGCGGAGCCCCACTTGCCGAACCCCGGGAGGCCCCAAACCGACCAAAAAAGTTGTCTAGGTTGTAAATTTCGACGCTGCTCACCTACCGGCGGCACGCCAGCCGCCCCGGGAACGCCGCTTTCCTGTCCTAGCGGGTCGCGTGCGGAACAGCCCCGACAGCACGCCGGACCGGTGATTTCGGCTGCCCAGAAGTCGGACACAGGCCAAAAGACCACCCCAGAATGGCCCCAAAATGCCTAGAGCACTCGCCGGCAAGACCCGTTCGCGGCATTTGGCGTGGATTTTGCAGTTTGGGTCCAGTTTCCGAACGAAAATCTCGAACAGCGGGCAGCCACGTCGGCCCGTACGGACATCCGGAGGCCGAGCCCCACTTGCCTAGCCCCGGGAGGCCCCAAACTGAGCAAAAAAGTTGTCTATGTTGTAAATTTCGACGCGGTTCACCTACCGGCGGCACGCCAGCAGCCCCAACAGCGCCGCTGCCCTGTCATGGCGAGTCGCAAGCGGAACGGCCCCGACAGCACGCCGGACCGGTGATTTCGGCTACCCAGAAGTTGGAAACAGGCCAAAAGACCACTCCAGAATTGCCCCAAAATGCCTAGAGCACTCGCCAGCTTGACTCGTTCGCGGCATTTGGTGGGGATTTTGCAGTTTGGGTCCAGTTTCCGGTCGAAAATCTAGAACAGCGGGAAGCCAGATTGGCCCGTACGGACATCTGGAGGCCGAGTCCCACTCGCCCATCCCTGAGAGGCCCTAAACCGAGCAAATAATTTGTCTATGTTGTAAATTTCGACGCGGGTCACCTACCGGCGGCACGCCAGCCGCCTCGGGAACGTCGCTGCCCTGTCCTGGCGGGTCGTAAGAGGAACGTCCCCAACAGCACGCCGGACCGGTGATTTCAGCGGCCTAGAAGTTGGAAACAGGCCAAAAGACCGCCCTAGAATGGCCCCAAAATGCCTACAGCACTCGCCGGCTTGACCCGTTCGCGGCATTTAGCGGGGATTTTGCAGTTTGGGTCCAGTTTCCGGTCAAAAATATCGAACAGCGGGCAGCTAGGTCGGCCCGTACGGACATCCGGAGGCCGAGCCCCACTTGCCCAGCCCCGGGAGGCCCCAAACCGAGCAAAAAAGTTGTCTATGTCGTAAATTTCGACGCGGCTCACCTACCGGCGGCACGCCAGCCGCCCCGGGAACGCCGCTGCCCTGTCCTTGCGGGTCGCAAGCGGAACGGCTCGAACAGCACGCCGGACCGGTGATTTCAGCTGCCTAGAAGTCAGAAACAGGCCAAAAGACCACCCTAGAATGGTCTCAAAATGCCTAGAGAACTCGCCGGCTTGACCCGTTAGCGGAATTTGGCGGGGATTTTGCAGTTTGGGTCCAAATTCCAGTCGAAAATCTTGAACAGCGAGCAGCCAGATCGGCCCGTACGGACATCCGGAGGCCGAGCCCCACTCGCCCAGCCCAAGGAGGCCCTAAACCGAGCAAAAAAGTTGTCTATGTTGTAATTTTCAACGCGGGTCACCTACCGGCGGCACGCCAGCCCTCCCGGGATCGTCGCTACCCTGTTCTGGCGGGTCGTGAGCGGAACGTCCCCAACAGCACGCCGGACCGGTGATTTCGGCCGCCCAGAAGTCGGAAACAGGCCAAAAGACCACCCAAGAATGGCCTCAAAATGCCTAGAGAACTTGCCGGCTTCACCCGTTCGCGGCATTTGGCGGGGATTTTGCAGTTTGGGTCCAGTTTCCATTCGAAAATCTCGAACAGCGGGCAGCCAGATAGGCCCGTACAGACATCAGGAGGACGAGCCCCACTCGCCCAGCCCTAAGAGGCCCTAAACCGAGCAAAAAAGTTGTCTATGTTGTAAATTTCGAAGGGGGTCACCTACCGGCGGCACGCCAGCCGCCCCGGGAACGTCGCAGCCCTGTCCTGGCGGGTAACAAGTGGAACGGTCCCAACAGCACGTCGGACCGGTTATTTCGGCTGCCGAGAAGTCGGAAACAAGCCAAAAGACCACTCTAGAATGGTCCCAAAATGCCTAGAGATCTCGCCGGCTTGACCCGTTCGCGGCATTTGGCGGGGATTTCGCAGTTTCCGATCGAAAATCTCGAACAGCGGGTAGCCAGATAGGCCCGTACGGACATCCGGAGGCCGAGCCCCACTCGCCCAACCCTGGGAGGCCCTAAACCGAGCAAAAAAGTTGTCTATGTTGTAAATTTCGACGCGGGTCACCTACCGCCAGCACGCCAGCCGCCCCGGGAACGTTGCTACCCTGTCCTGGCGGGTCGCAAGCGGAACGGCCCCGACAGCACGCCGGACCGGTGATTTCGGCTTCCTAGAAGTCGGAAACAGGTCAAAAGACCACCCCAGAATGGTCCCAAAATGCCTAGAGAACTCGCCGGCTTGACCCGTTCGCGGCATTTGGCGGGGATTTTGCAGTTTAGGTCCAGTTTCCGGTCAAAAATCTCGAACAGCAGGCAGCCAGATAAGCCCGTACGGACATCCGGGGGCCGAGCCCCACTCGCCTAGCCCTGAGAGGCCCTAAACCAAGCAAAAAAAGTTGTCTATGTTGTAAATTTTGACGCGGGTCACCTGCCGCCAGCACGCCAGCCGCCCCGGGAACGTTGCTACCCTGTCCTGGCGGGTCGCAAGCGGAACGGCCACAACAGCACGCCGGACCGGTGATTTCGGCTTCCTAGAAGTCGGAAACAGGCCAAAAGACCACCCCAGAATGGTCCCAAAATGCCTAGAGAACTCGCCGGCTTGAGTCGTTCGCGGCATTTGGCGGGGATTTTGCAGTTTCGGTCCAGTTTCCGGTCGAAAATCTCGAATAGCGGGCAACCAGATAGGCTCGTACGGATATCTGGAGGCCGAGCCCCACTCGCCCAGCCCTGAGAGGCCCTAAACCGAGCAAAAAAGTTGTCTATGTTGTAAATTTCGACGCGGGTCACGTACCGGCGGCACGCAAGCCGCCCCGGGAACGTCGCTGCCCTGGCCTGGCGGGTCGCAAGCGGAACGTCCCTAACAGCATGCCGGACCGGTGATTTCGGCTGCCAAGAAGTTGGAAACAGGCCAAAAGACCACCCCAGAACGGTACCAAAATGCCTAGAGAACCCGCCGGCATGACCCGTTCACCGTATTTGGCGGAGATTTTGCAGTTTGGGTCTAGTTTCCGGTCGAAAATCTCGAACATCGAGCAGTCAAATAGGCCCGTACGGACATCCGGAGGGTGAGCCCCACTGCCCAGCCCAGAGAGGCCCTAAACCGAGAAACAAAGTTGTCGATGTTGTAAATTTCGACGCGGGCACCTACCGGCGGCACGCCAGCCGCCCCGAGAACGTTGCTGCCCTATCCTAGCGGGTCGCAAGCGGAACGTCCCCAATAGCACGCCGGACCGATGATTTCGACTGCCCAGAAGTCGGAAACAGGCCAAAAGACCACCCCAGAATGTCCCAAAATGCCTAGAGAACTCGCCGGCTTGACCCGTTCGCGGAATTTGGCGGGGATTTTACAGTGTGGGTTCAATTTCCGGTAGAAAATCTGGAACAGCGGGCAGTCAGATAGGCCCGTACGGACATCCGGAGCCGAGCCACACTCACCCAGCCCTGAGAGGCCCTAAACCGAGCAAAAAAGTTGTCTATGTTGTAAATTTCGACGCGAGTCACCTACCGGCGGCACGCCAGCCGCCCAGGCAACGTCGCTACCCTGTCCTTGTAGGTCACAAGCGGAACGGCCCCAACAGCACGCCGGACCGGTGATTTCGGCTTCCCAGAAGTCGGAAACAGGCCAAAAGACCACCCCAGAATGGTCCCAAAATGCCTAGAGAACTCACCGGCTTGACTCGTTCGAGGAATTTGGCGGGGATGTTGCAGTTTCCGGTCGAAAATCTCAAACATCGGGTAGCCAGATAGGCCCGTATGGACATCCGGACGCCGAGCCCCACTCGCCCAGCCCTGAGAGGCCCTAAACCGAGCAAAAAAGTTGTGTATGTGGTAAATTTCGACGCGGGTCACCTACCGGCGGTACGCCAGCCGCCCCTAGAACGTCGCTACCCTGTCCTTGCGGGTCGCAAGCGGAACGGTCCCAGCAGCACGCCGGACCGGTGATTTCGGCTTCCCAGAAGTCGGAAACAAGCCAAAAGATCAGGCCAGAATGGTCCCAAAATGCCTAGAGAACTCGCCGGCATGACCCGTTCACGGCATTTGGCGGGGATTTTGCAGTTTGGGTCCAGTTTCCATTCGAAAATCTCGAACAGCGGGCAGCCAGAGAGGCCCGTACGGACATCCGGAGGCCTAGCCCCACTCGCCCAGCCTTGAGAGGCCCTAAACCGAGCAAAAAAGTTGTCTATGTTGTAAATTTCGAAGGGGGTCACCTACCGGCGGCACGCCATCCGCCCCGGGAACGTCGCTACCCTGTCCTGGTGGGTCACAAGCGGAATGGCCCCAACAGCACGTCGGACCGGTGATTTCGGCTGCCTAGAAGTCGGAAACAGGCCAAAAGACCACCCTAGAATGGTCCCAAAATGCCTAGAGATCTCGCCGGCTTGACCCGTTCGCGGCATTTGGTGGGGATTTTGCAGTTTCCAGTCGAAAATCTCGAACAGCGGGCAGCCAGATAGGCCCGTACGGACATCCGGATGCCGAGCCCCACTCGCCTAGCCTTGAGAGGCCCTAAACCAAGCAAAAAAGTTGTCTATGTTGTAAATTTCGACGAGGGTCACCTACCGGCGGCATGCCAGGCGCCCCGGGAACGTCGCTGTCCTGTCCTGGCGGGTCGCAAGCGGAACGTCCCCAACAGCACGCCGAACCGGTGATTTCGGCTGCCCACAAGTCGGAAACAGGCCAAAAGACCACCCTAGAATGGTCCCAAAATGCCTAGAGAACTCGCCGGCTTGACCCGTTCGTGGCATTTAGCGGGGATTTTGCAGTTTAGGTCCAGTTTCTGGTCAAAAATCACGAACAGCAGGCAGCCAGATAAGCCCGTACGGACATCCGGAGGCCGAGCCCCACTCGCCCAGCCCTGAGAGGCCCTAAACCGAGCAAAAAAGTTGTCTGTGTCGTAAATTTCGACGCGGGTCACCTACCGCCAGTACGCCAGCCGCCCCGGGAACGTCGCTACCCTGTCCTGGCGGGTCGCAAGCGGAACGTCCCCAACAGCACGCCGGACCGGTGATTCCGGCTGCCTAGAAGTTGGAAACAGGCCAAAAGACCACCCCAGAATGGTCCCAAAATGCCTAGAGAACTCGCCGGCATGACCCGTTCATCGCATTTGGCGGGGATTTTGCAGTTTGGGTCTAGTTTCCGGTCGAAAATCTCGACCAGCGAGCAGGAAATAGGCCCGTACGGACATCGGGAGGCCGAGCCCCACTCGCCCAGCCCTGAGAGGCCCTAAACCGAGAAAAAAAGTTGTCGATGTTGTAAATTTCGACGCGGGCACCTACCGGCGACACGCCAGCCGCCCTGGGAACGTTGCTGCCCTGTCCTGGCGGGTCGCAAGCGGAACGTCCCCAACAGCACGCCGGACCGGTGATTTCGGCTGCCCAAAAATTCAGAAACAGGCCAAAAGACCACCCCAGAATGGTCCCAAAATGCCTAGAGAACTCGCCGGCTTGACTCGTTCGCGGAATTTGGTGGGTATTTTGCAGTTTGGTTTTAGTTTCTGGTCGAAAATCTGGAACAGCGGGCAGTCAGATAGGCCCGTACGGACATCCGGAGCCGAGCCCCACTCGCCTAGCCCTGAAAGGCCCTAAACTGAGCAAAAAAGTTGTCTATGTTGTAAATTTCGACGGGGGTCACCTACCAGCGGCACGCCATCCGCCTCGGGAACGTCGCTACCCTGTCCTAGTGGGTCGCAGGCGGAACGGGCCCAACAGCACGTCGGACCGATGATTTCGGCTGCCTAGAAGTCGGAAACAAGCCAAAAGACCACCCTAGAATGGTCCCAAAATGCCTAGCGATCTCGCCGGCTTGACCCGTTCGCGGCATTTGGAGGGGATTTTGCAGTTTTCGGTCGATAATCTCGAACAACGGGCAGCCAGATAGGCCCGTACGGACATCCAGAGGCCGAGCCCCACTTGCCCAGCCCTGAGAGGCCCTAAACCGAGCAAAAAAGTTGTCTATGTTCTAAATTTCGACGCGGGTCACCTACCGGCGGCACGCCAACCGCCCCGGGAACGTCGCTGCCCTGTCCTGGCGGGTCGCAAGCGGAACGTCCCCAACAGCACGCCGGACCGGTGATTTCGGCTGCCCACAAGTCGGAAACAGGCCAAAAGACCACCCCAGAATGGTCCCAAAATGCCTAGAGAACTCGCCGGCTTGACCCGTTCGCGGCATTTGGCGGGGATTTTGCAGTTTAGGTCCAGTTTCCGGTCAAAAATCTTGAACAGCAGGCAGCCAGATAAGCCCGTACGGACATCCGGAGGCCGAGCACCACTCGCCCAGCCCTGAGAGGCCCTAAACCGAGCAAAAAAGTTGTCTGTGTCGTAAATTTCGACGCGGGTCACCTACCGCCAGCACGCCAGCCGCCCCGGGAACGTCGCTACCCTGTCCTGGTGGGTCGCAAGCGGAACGGCCCCAACAGCACGCCGGACCGGTGATTTCGGCCTCCCAGAAGTCGGAAACAGGCCAAAAGACCACCCCAGAATGGTCCCAAAATGCCTAGAGAACTCGCCGGCATGACCCGTTCACGGCATTTGGCGGGGATTTTGTAGTTTCTAGTCGAAAATCCCGAACAGCGGGCAGCCAGATAGGCCTGTACGGACATCCGGAGGCCGAGCCGCACTCGCCCATCCCTAGGAGGCCCTAAATCGAGCAAAAAAGTTGTCTATGTTGTAAATTTCGACGCGGGTCACCTACTGGCGGCACGCCAGCCGCCCCGGGAACGTCGCTACCCTGTCCTGGCGGGTCGCAAGCGGAACGGCCCCAACAGCATGCCGGACCGGTGATTTCGGCTGCCCAGAAGTTGGAAACAGGGCAAAAGACCACCCCAGAATGGTCCCCAAATGCCTAGAGAACTCGCCGGCTTGACCCGTTCACGGCATTTGGCGGGGATTTTGCAGTTTGTGTCCAGTTTCCGGTTGAAAATCTAGAACAGCGGGAAGCCAGATAGGCCCGTACGGACATCCGGAGGCCGAGCCCCACTCGCCCGCCCTAAGAGGCCCTAAACCGAGCAAAAAAGTTGTCTATGTTGTAAATTTCGACGCGGGTCACCTACCGGCGGCACGCCAGCCGCCCGGGGAACGTCGCTGCCCTGTCCTGGCGGGTCGCAAGCGGAACGTCCCCAACAGCACGCCGGACCAATGATTTCGGCTGCCCAGAAGTTGGAAACAGGCCAAAAGCCCACCCCAGAATGGTCCCCAAATGCCTAGAGAACTCGCCGGCTTGACCCGTTCACGGCATTTGGCGGGGATTTTGCAGTTTGTGTCCAGTTTCCGGTTGAAAATCTAGAACAGCGGGAAGCCAGATAGGCCCGTACGGACATCCGGAGGCCGAGACCCACTCGCCCAGCCCTAAGAGGCCTTAAACCGAGCAAAAAAGTTGTCTATGTTGTAAATTTCGACGCGGGTCACCTACCGGCGGCACCCCAGCCGCCCCGGGAACGTCGCTATCCTGTCCTGGCGCGTCGCAAGCGGAACAGCCCCAACAGCACGCCGGACCGGTGATTGCGGCTGCCCAGAAGTCGGAAACAGGCCAAAAGATCACCCCAGAATGGTCCCAAAATGCCTAGAGAACTCGCCGGCTTGACCAGTTTGCGGCATTTGGCGGGGATTTTGCAATTTGGGTCCAGTTCCTGTCGAAAATCTCGAACAGCGGGCAGCTAGATAGGCCCGTACGGACAACCGGAGGCCGAGCCCCACTCGCCCTGCCCTGAGAGGCCCTAAACCGAGCAAAATAGTTATCTGTATTGTAAATTTCGACTCGGGTCACCTACCGGCGGCACGCCAGCCGCCCCGGGAACGTCGCTGCCCTGTCCTGGCGGGTCGCAAGTGGAACGGCCCCAACAGCACGCCGGACCGGTGATTTCGGCTGCCCAGAAGTCGGAAACAGGCCAAAAGACCACCCT
Organism: Corymbia citriodora subsp. variegata; assembly: GCA_014858505.1. NCBI lineage: Eukaryota > Viridiplantae > Streptophyta > Magnoliopsida > Myrtales > Myrtaceae > Corymbia > Corymbia citriodora. The sequence goes on along the minus strand of MU089623.1, from coordinate 78,933 downwards.
AGAATGGTCCCAAAATGCTTAGAGAACTCGCCGGCTTGACCCGTTCGCGGCATTTGGCCGGGATTTTGCAGTTTTCAATCGAAAATCTCGAACAGCGGGCAGCCAGATAAGCCCGTACGGACTTCCGGTGGCTGAGCCCCACTCGCCCAGCCCTGGGAGGCCCTAAACCGAGCAAAAAAGTTGTCTATGTTGTAAATTTCGACGAGGGTCACCTATCGGTGGCACGCCAGCCGCCCCGGGAACGTCACTGCCCTGTCCTGGCGGGTCGCAAGTGGAACTGCCCCAACAGCACGACGGACTGGTGATTTCGGCTGCCTAGAGGTCGAAAATAGGCCAAAAGACCACCCAGAATGGTCTCAAAATGACTAGAGAACTCGCCGGCTTGACCTGTTCATGGCATTTGGCGGGGATTTTGTAGTTTCCGGTCGGAAATCTTGAACAGCGGGCAGCCAGATAGGCCCGTACGGACATCCGGAGGCCGAGCCCCACTCGCCCAGCCCTGAGAGGCCGTAAACCGAGCAAAAAAGTTCTCTATGTTGTAAATTTCGACGCAGGTCACCTACCGGCAGCACGCCAGCCACCCCGGGAACGTCCCTGCCCTGTCCTTGCGAGTCACAAGTTGAACGGCCCCAACAGCTCGCCGGACCGGTGATTTCGGCAGCCCTGAAGTCGGAACAGGCCAAAAGACCACCCCAGAATGGTACCAAAATGCCTAGAGAAATCGCCGGCTTGACCCGTTCGCGGCATTTGGCGGGGATTTTGCAGTTTGGGTCCAGTTTGCGGTCGAAAATCTCGAACAGCGGGCAGCTAGATAGGCCCGTACGGACATCCGTAGCCGAGCCCCACTCGCCCAGCCCCGAGAGGCCCTAAACCGAGCAAAAAAGTTGTCTATGTTGTGAATTTCGACGCGGGTCACCTACCGACGGCACGCCAGCCGCCCCGGGAACGTCGCTGCCCTGTCCTCGCAGGTCGTAAGCGGAACGGCCCCAATAGCATGCCAGACCGGTGATTTCGACTGACCAGAAGAAGGAAACAGGACAAAACACCACCGTAGAATAGTTCCAAAATGCCTAGAGAACTCGCCGGCTTGACCCGTTCGCGGCATTTGACGGGGATGTTGCAGTTTCGGCCCAGTTTTCCTTCAAAAATCTCGAACAGCGGGCAGCCAGATAGGCCCGTACGGACAACCGAAGGCCGAGCCCCACTCGCCCAGCCCTGAGAGGCCGTAAACCCAGCAAAAATGTTGACTATGTTGTAAATTTCGACGCGGGTCACCTACCGGCGGCACGCCAGCCGCCCGGGGAACGTCGCTTCCCTGTCCTCGCGGGTCGCAAGCGGAACGGCCCCAACAGCACGCCGGACCGGTGATTTTGGCTACCCAGAAGTCGGAAACAGGAAAAAAGACCACCCTAGAATGGACCCAAAATGCCTAGAGAACTCGCCGACTTGACCCGTTCGCGGCATTTGGCGGGGATGTTGCAGTTTGGGCCCAGTTTTCCTTCGAAAATCTCGAACAGCGGGCAGCCAGATAGGCCCGTACGGACAACCGGAGGCCGAGCCCCACTCGCCTAGCCCTGAGAGGCCGTAAACCGAGCAAAAAAGTTGACTATGTTGTAAATTTCGACGCGGGTCACCTACCAGCGGCACGCCAGCCGCCCCGGGAACGTCGCTGCCCTTTCCTAGCGGGTCGCAAGCGGAACGGTCCAAACAGCACGCCGGACCGGTGATTTCGGCAGCCCAGAAGTCGGAAACGGGCCAAAAGACCACCCTAGAATGGTCCCAAAATACTTAGAGAACTCGCCGGCTTGACCCGTTTGCGGCATTTGGCGGAGATTTTGCAGTTTGGGTCCTGTTTCCGGTCGAAAATCTCGAACAGTGGGCAGCCAGATAGGCCCGTACGGACAACCGGAGGCCGAGCCCCACTCGCCCAGCCCCGATAGGCCCTAAACCGAGCAAAAAAGTTGTCTATGTTGTAAATTTTGACACGGGTCACCTACCGGCGGCACGCCAGCCGCCCCGGGAACGTCGTTGCCCTGTCCTGGCGGGTCGTAAGCGGAACGGCCCCGACAGCACGCCGGACCGGTGATTTCGGCTGCCCAAAAGTCGGAAACAGGCCAAAAGACCACCCCAGAATGGTCCCAAAATGCCTAGAGAACTCGCCGGCTTGACCCGTTCGCGGCATTTGGCGTGGATTTTGCAGTTTTCGGTCGAAAATCTCGAACAGCGGGCAGCCATATAGGCCCGTTCGTGTCACGACCCCCTTATCTCGGGCGTCGAGCTGCGGGTTATTTTGCGACATCCCAGGTTTTGTCGCCGTCCCGAATTCGTTTGTCTCATGATAATGCGCAAGCGGAATGCATAACATCATAATTTTTTTTTTCCCGACACACAAACAATATGGGAACGTGAGATACACACTATAACTTCTACTATATTATACTCGTGGTGAAGCATACACGGCTATTCTTGGCCTCATATTTTACATCAAAACTTGAGCCATTTTACAATACCAAAAGCTAGGGTATCCCTATCTCCGCTATGGAGGTACTCGCCCAAAATTTGGGAACCCTATCGCCGCTACTTAGCCGGTACACATATAGGCCTAATCCGAGTCTTCGGATGGGTCGTCCTCCTAGTCATGGCTGGAAATGTCGAGTTCGTGGAGTGGTCCAACCCAAGCTCCATCATACCACCTATACCATGCCTCAAAGAACATAGGGACTAACTCACTATGTCCCTTTTCGACCCAAACCGTTGACGTGACTTTCCGATACGTGATGTCCGTTTCTACATCTATTATGTCCGTATATGATGCATCGATTTTCACAGAACACCCAAAGTAACTAGCCATTCTTGCTAAGTACCTGTAAGAAAATAGGGGTGAGTACTTGGAATACTCAGTAAGCATAGTCCTTACCTTCGACCAGCACATCACAAAATCATCAACTCCAGTCAAGCATCTCATGCAAACCATATCGAAGGAAAATCAATTGTAAAGATGCAAACATGCTTCTTGCACATGAAATGGCAACTCTTGCTATGATTCATGAACATGATGCATGCCATGAGCTTATGCCTTTCTAGCTTTTCTTTCTTATTCATGCATGTCATATTTATTCATCTTTTCTCTTGTGCTCGGGACTCGAACCCAAGTCTTTCCGGTGCCGTCTTGGGACTCAAACCCAAATTCATTTCGGACTTTCTAACCGGGCTCCTGGCTAGTTGGCGGCCTCTGGGACTCAAACCCAGTTAATATGCTCGGGACTCGAACCCAAGTCTCTTGCCAGCCTCTTTGCTCGGGACTCGAACCCAAGTCTCTAGCCAGATTTTCTTAAATTTTCTTATCTTTGCTCAAGTACCTATCCCTTTGCGAGGGTGGACTCGAGCCTCATGCACGTGCCATGGATCATGCTTCTCATGCTTGAAAATAATGCACGTGTCATGAAATTATGCTTCTCATGCTCAAACATATTGTACGTGTCATAAAATCATGAATTCTTTGACTATAATACACGTGCCATGAAATATGCGTCTCGTGCTCAAACATGATGCACGTGTCATAAAATCATGATTTCTTTTGGCAATAATAACATGAACGAGCCTAAGCCCAAGGTTCACTCGAGTAACAAGTATGGAGGAACCCCGCACCAATCCAAGACGCGAACTCGGTATGCCTCAATACCGAATCACATCTTATGGCTATGGGTGAACCTCGACTTGTACCGAACAAAAGCAATGAACCGTGACTTCGTTCCAATCATACAAGAATCCAAATACATGAACAAAGCATAGAGTACATCCATATCAATCGACCTACCCTCGGCTTGTTTGAGAGAGTTTCCTAGGGTCGACGACATCGTGAACGATACTAGGAAAAGGAAGAAACTATACTTACCTTGAAGACCCTCGAACTAATAACACCACTAGGTAGTGGCGGCTTGGCTTGGGAACCAAAGAAGAGAGAGCGAGAGGCGTGGGATGAGGGGCAGCCAAGAGAGTGGAGGAGGAGGAAAATGGATGGCAAGGATGAGAAGTGAAGAGCTCTCCTCCTATTTATACTACCCGGTGTCATAATTACCGGTCCAAATGGTCCATTCCGAAGCTTCCAAGTGGCCCGCCTAAGAATCTTAAGTGGCAAGCCTACCCCACCAATAATTGAGCCTAAGGTGCTTAGGTGGCCTAGAAAGGAATTATTTGGCGGTCTAGGCTCCTAGGTGTATTTATTGGCGGCCCGCTTTGCACTTTCCCATTGGTCCACATGTAATCCGCCCTCATCATTTCCCCCTAGATATTTTTGACCGCAATCATGAGGTTTGAAAAGCAAGAGATAAGGCTTATCCAATAACATTAATGAGGGCTCTAGAGATTTCTAGGGATAATGCTTAACATTAATGAGGCTCTAGAGATTTCTAGGGATAATGCTTATCCAATAACAATAATGAGGGCTCTAGAGATTTCTAGGGATAATGCTTATCCAATGCATTTAATGAGGGTTCTAGAGATTTCTTCTTCTTTTGTCATTTTCTTAATCAAGAAGGCGGTCCGGAGAATTCCACCATCCGAGTCGGTTTCGGGACCGGAAAAGGGATCAAATGACATGTCTCGAAAAACCAACTTACACGTGCCCGGGGTTCGGGCCACATACCCCAAATTTGCCCAAACCGCTTCCTTGGGCGGTGGGTCGGCCATGAGGTTTCCCTCATAATTCGGATTGGTTCAAGGTCAATTCCAAGGCTACCCATTGCCTAGCACTAAGCCAAGGCACTTATGGACCTTAGGAATTACTATGGAATAGCCGGGTCTATCCCGAGGCACATTCCGATCGGCGCCCGATCCATCCGTATGGTTCATGGTCGGTGCATTACCGATCCATGGTCGGACTTCCTCAATTCAAGATTCCTTTCTGGTCACTAAGAATTAAATAGGGAATGATGCATTTTTGGTCGGAAGACGATCACTTTTGATCACGTTGGATCATCCGTGTATCGGTGCATAGCCGGGCGGAATCACCCGCGGCCAAGCGCTATGACCAATCGGATCGACCCATGACCGTCCGCCGATCCAAAATCATCCCATGACCAATTCTCGTGATCGAAAAGTCATCTTAAGAGTTGGTAGTCCGTTCCCATCGATGTGGTCGGTATACTTTTCACGGCCGACACTTGACCAGTTCATGACTGGTCGGTCGATCGGACCATGACCGATCCTTGATCCTTGCCGATCAAACCAATCGATCCATGGCCAACGGCCCATGGTCGACTCATTCAGGACCTTATGGCCAATTCTTACGGGGTCGGTTTTCGAGGATGTTACAGTTCGGACATCCGGAGGCCAAGCCCCACTCGCCCAGCCCTGAGAGGCCGTAAACCGAGCAAAAAAGTTGACTATGTTGTAAATTTCGACGCGGGTCACCTACCGGCAGAACGCCAGCCTCCCCGAGAACGTCGCTGCCCTGTCCTGGGGGGTCGCAAGGGGAACGGCCCCAACAGCACACCGGACCGGAGATTTCGGCTGCCCAGAAGTCAAAAACAGGCCAAAAGACCACCCTAGAATGATCCCAAAATGCCTAGAGAACTCGCCGGCTTGACCTGTTCGCGACATTTGGCGGGGATTTTGCAGTTTGGGTCCAGTTTCCGGTCGAAAATCTTGAACAGCGGGCAGCCAGATAGGCTCGTACGGACATCCGTAGCCGAGCCCCACTCGCCCAGCCCTGAGAGGCCCTAAACCAAGCAAAAAAGTTGTCTATGTTTAAAATTTTGACGCGGGTCACCTACAAGCGGCACGCCATCCGCCCCGGGAACATCGCTACCCTGTCCTGGCGGGTCGCAAGCGGAACGGCCCCAACAGCACGCCGGACAGGTGATTTCCGCTTCCCAGAAGTCGGAAACAGGCCAAAAGACCACCCCAGAATGGTCCCAAAATGCCTAGAGAACTCGCCGGCTTGACCAGTTCGCGGAATTTGGTGGGGATTTTGCAGTTTGGGTTCAGTTTCCGGTCGAAAATCCCGAACAGCGGGCAGCCAGATAGGCCCGTACGGACATCCGGAGGCCGAGCCCCACTCGCCCAACCCTGAGAGGCCCTAAACCGAGCAAAAAAGTTGTCTATGTTGTAAATTTCACCGCGGGTCACCTACCGGAGGCACGCCAGCCGCACCGGGAACGTCGCTACCCTGTCCTTACGGGTCGCAAGCGGAACGGCCCCAACAGCACGCCGGACCAGTGACTTCAGCTTCCCAGAAGTCGGAAACAGGCCAAAAGACCACCCTAGACAGGTCCCAAAATGCCTAGAGAACTCGCCGGCATGACCCGTTCACGGCTTTTGGCAGAGATTTTGCAGTTTGTGTCCAGTTTCCGGTCGAAAATCTCGAACAGCGGGTAGCCAGATAGGCCCGTACGGACATCCGGAGCCGAGCCCCACTCGCCCAGCCCTGAGAGGCCCTAAACCGAGCAAAAAAGTTGTCTATGTTGTAAATTTCGACGCGGTTCACCTACCGGCCGCATGCCAGCCGCCCCGGGAACGTCGCTGCACTGTCCTTGCGGGTCGCAAGCGGAACGGCCCCAACAGCACGCCGGACCGGTGATTTCGGCTGCCCAGCAGTCGGAAACAGGACAAAAGTCCACCCCAGAATGGTCCCAAAATGCCTAGAGAACTCGCCGGCTGAACCCGTTCGTGACATTTGGCGGGATTTTGCAGTTTCCGGTCGAAAATCTCGAACAGCGGGCAGCCAGATACGCCCGTACGGACATCGGGAGGCCGAGCCCCACTCGCCCAGCCATGGGAGGCCCTAAACTGAGCAAAAAAGTTGTCTATGTTCTAAATTTCGACGCGGGTCACCTACCGGCGGCACCCCAGCCGCCCTGGGAACGTTGCTACCCTGTCCTGGCGCGTCGCAAGCGGAACGACCCCAACAGCACGCCGGACCGGTGATTTCGGCTACCCAGAAGTCGGAAACAGGACAAAAGACCACCCTAGAATGGTCCCAAAATGCCTAGAGAACTCGCCGGCTTGACCCGTTCGTGCAATTTGGCGAGGATTTTGCAGTTTGGGTTCAGTTTTGCGGTCGAAAATCTCGAACAGCGGGCAGCCAAATAGGCCCGTACGGACATCCGGAGCCGAGCACCACTCGCCCAGCCCTGAGAGGCCCTAAACCGAGTAAAAAAGTTGTCTATGTTGAAAATTTCGACGCGCGTCACCTACCGGCGGCACGCCAGCCACCCCGTGAACGTCGCTGCCCTGTCCTGGCGGGTCGCAAGCGAAACGGCCCCAACAGCACGCCGGACCGGTGATTTCGGCTGCCCAGAAGGTAGAAACAGGCCAAAACACCACCCCAGAATAGTCCCGAAATGGCTAGAGAACTCGCCGACTTGACCCGTTCGCGGCATTTGGCCGGGATTTTGCAGTTTGGGTCGAGTTTCCGGTCGAAAATCTCGAACAGCGGGCAGCCAGATAGGCCCGTACGAACATCCGGAGGCCGAGCCCCACTCGCCCAGCCATGGGAGGCCCTAAACCGAGAAAAGAGTTGTCTATGTTGTAAATTTCGACGCTGGTCACTTACCGGCGGCACGCCAGCCACCCTGGAAACGTCGCTGCCCTGTCTTGGTGGGTCGCAAGCGGAACGGCCCCAACAGCACGCCGGACCGGTGATTTCGGCTACCCAGAAGTCGGAAACAGGCCAAATGACCACCCCAGAATGGTCCCAAAATACCTAGAGAACTCGCCAGCTTAACCCGTTCGCGGCATTTGGCGTGGATTTTGCAGTTTGGGTCCAGTTTCCGATCGAAAATCTCGAACAGCGGGCAGCCAGATAGACCCGTACGGACATCCGGAGGCCGAGCCCCAGTCGCCCAGCCCTGGGAGGCCCCAAACCGAGCAAAAGAGTTGTCTATGTTGTAAATTTTGACGCGGGTCACCTACCGGCGGCACGCCAGCCGCCCTGGGAACGTTGCTACCCTGTCCTGGCGGGTCGCAAGCGGAACGGCCCCAACAGCACGCCGGACCGGTGATTTCGGCTGCCCAGTAGTCGGAAACAGGCTGAAAGACCACCCCAGAATGGTCCCAAAATGCCTAGAGAACTCGCCGGCTTGACCCGTTCGCGGCATTTGGTGGGGATTTTACAGATTGGGTCCAATTTCCGGTCGAAAATCTAGAACAGCGGGCAGCCAGATTGGCCCGTACGGACATCTGGAGGCCGAGCCCCACTCGCCCAGCCCCGAGAGGCCCTAAACCGAGCAAAAAAGTTGTCTATGTTGTAAATTTCGACGCGGGCCACCTATCAGTATCACGCCAGCCGCCCCAGGAACGTCACTGCCCTGTCTTGGCGGGTCGCAAGCGGAACGGCCCCAACAGCACGCCGGACCAGTGATTTCGGCTCCCCAGAAGTCGGAAACAGGCCAAAAGACCACCCCAAAATGGTCCCAAAATGCCTAGACAACTCGCCGGCTTGACCCGTTCGCGGCATTTGGCGGGGATTTTGCAGTTTGGGTCCAGTTTCCGGTAGAAAATCTCTAACAGCAGGCAGCCAAATAGGCCCGTACGGACATCCGAGGGCTGAGCCCCCCTCACCCAGCCCTGGGAGGCCCTAAACCGAGCAAAAGAGTGGTCTATGTTGTTAATTTCGACGTGGGTCGCCTACCGGCGGCACGCCAGCCACCTCGGGAACGTCGCTGCCCTGTACTAGTTGGTCGCAAGCGGAACGGTTCCAACAGCACGCCGGACCGGTGATTTCGGCTGCCCAGAAGTTGGAAACAGGCCAAAGGGCCACCCTAGAATGGTCCCAAAATGCCTAGAGAACTCGCCGGCTTGACCCATTCGCGGCATTTGGCGGGGATTTTGCAGTTTGGGTCCAGTTTTCGGTCGAAAATCACGAATAGCGGGCAGCCAGATAGGCTCGTACGGACATCCGAAGGCCGAGCCCCACTCGCCCAGCCCTGAGAGGCCCTAAACCGAGCAAAAGAGTTGTCTATGTTGTAAATTTCGACTCAGGTCACCTACCGGCGGCACGCCAGCCGCCTCGGCAACGTCGCCGCCCTGTCCTGGCGGGTCGCAAGCGGAACGGCCCCAACAGCACGCCGGACCGGTGATTTCGGCTGCCCAGTAGTCGGATACAGGCTAAAAGACCACCCAGAATGGTCCCAAAATGCCTAGAGAACTCGCCGGCTTGACCCGTTCGCGGCATTTGGCGGGGATTTTACAGTTTGGGTCCAATTTCCAGTCGAAAATCTAGAACAGCGGGCAGCCAGATTGGCCCGTACGGACATCCGGAGGCCGAGCCCCACTCGCCCAGCCCCGAGAGGCCCTAAACCGAGCAAAAAAGTTGTCTATGTTGTAAATTTGGACGCGGGCCACATACCGGCAGCACGCCAGCCACCCCGGGAACTTTGCTACCCTGTCCTGGCGGGTCGCAAGCGAAACGGCCCCAACAGCACGCCGGACCGGTGATTTCGGCTCCCCAGAAGAAGGAAACAGGCCAAAAGACCACCCCAAAATGGTCCCAAAATGCCTAGACAACTCGCCGGCTTGACCCGTTCGCGGCATTTGGCGGGGATTTTGCAGTTTGGGTCCAGTTTCCGGTAGAAAATCTCGAACAGCGGGCAGCTAGATAGGCCCGTACGGACATCCGGGAGCCGAGCCCCCCTCGCCCAGCCTTGGGAGGCTCTAAACCGAGCAAAAGAGTTGTCTATGTTGTAAATTTCGACGTGGGTCGCCTACCGGCGGCACGCCAGCCACCTCGGGTACGTCGCTGCCCTGTACTGGATGGACGCAAGCGAAACGGCCCCAACAGCACGCCGGACCGGTGATTTCGGCTGCCCAGAAGTCGGAAACAGGCCAAAAGACCACCACAGAATGGTCCCAAAATGGCTAGAGAACTCGCCGGCTTGACACGTTCGCGGCATTTGGCGGGGATTTTGCAGTTTGGGTCCAATTTCCGGTCAAAAATCTCGAACAGCGGGCAGCTAGATAGGCTCGTACGAACATCCGGAGGCCGAGCCCCACTCACCCAGCCCTGAGAGGCCCTAAACCAAGCAAAAAAGTTGTCTATGTTGTAAATTTCGACTCGGGTCACCTACCGGCAGCACGCAAGCCGCCCCGGGAACGTCGCTGCCCTATCCTGGCGGGTCGCAAGCGGAACGGCCCCAACAGCACGCTGGACCGGTGATTTCGGCTGCCCAGTAGTCAGATACAGGCTAAAAGACCACCCCAGAATGGTCCCAAAATGCCTAGAGAACTCGCCGGCTTGACCCGTTCGCGGCATTTTGCCAGGATTTTGCAGTTTGGGTCCAGCTTTCGATCGAAAATCTCGAACAGCAGGCAGGCAGATAGGCCCGTACGGACATCCGGGGGCCGAGCCCCACTCGCCTAGCCTTGGGAGGACCAAAACCAAGCATAAAAGTTGTCTATGTTGTAAATTTCGACGCGAGTCACCTACCGACGGCACGCCAGCCGCCAGGGAACGTCGCTGCCCTGTCCTTGCAGGTCGCAATCGGAACGGCCCCAACAGCACGCCGGACCGGTGATTTTTGCTGCCCAGAAGTCGGAAACAGGCCAAAAGACCACCCCTGAATGGTCCCAAAATGCCAAGAGAACTCGCCGGCTTGACCCGTTCGCGGCATTTGGCTGGGATTTTGCAGTTTGGGTCCAGTTTCCGGTCGATAATCTCGAACAGCGGGCAGCCAGATTGGCCCGTACGGACATCCGAAGGCCGAGCCCCACTCGCCCAGCCTTGGGAGGCCCTAAACCTAGCAAAAGACTTGTCTATGTTGTAAATTTCGACGCGGGTCACCTACCGGCGGCACGCCAGCCGCCCTGGGAACGTCGCTGCCCTGTCCTGGCGGGTAGCAAGCGGAACGGCCCCAACAGCACGCCGGACCGGTGATTTCGGTTGCCCAGTAGTCGGATACAGGTTAAAAGACCACCCCAGAATGGTCCCAAAATGCCTAGAGAACTCGCCGGCTTGACCCGTTCGCGGCATTTGGCGGGGAGTTTGCAGTTTGGATCCAATTTCCGGTCGAAAATCTGAAACAGCGGGCAGCCAGATAGACCCGTACGGACATCCGGAGGCCGAGCCCCAGTTGCCCAGCCATGGGAGGCCCCAAACCGAGCAAAAGAGTTGTTTATGTTGTCAATTTCGTCGCGGGTCACCTACCGGCCGCACGCCAGCCGCCCCGGGAACGTCGCTGCACTGTCCTTGCGGGTCGCAAGCGGAACGGCCTCAACAGCACGCCGGACCGGTGATTTCGGCTGCCCAAAAGTCGGAAACAGGACAAAAGACCACTCTAGAATGATCCCAAAATGCCTAGAGAACTCGACGGCTTCACCCGTTCGCGGAATTTGGCGGGGATTTTGCAGTTTGGGTTCAGTTTTGCGGTCGAAAATCTCGAACAGCGGGCAGCCAAATAGGCCCGTACGGACATCCGGAGCCGAGCCCCACTCGCCCAGCCCTGAGAGGCCCTAAACCGAGTAAAAAAGTTGTCTATGTTGTAAATTTCGACGCGGGTCACCTACCAACGGCACGCCAGCCGCCCCGGGAACGTAGCTGCCTGTCCTAGCGGGTAGCTAGCGAAACGGCCCCAACAGCACGCCGGACAGGTGATTTCGGCTGCCCAGAAGGCAGAAACAGGCCAAAAGACCACCCTAGAATAGTCCCGAAATGGCTAGAGAACTCGCCGGCTTGACCCGTTCGCGGCTTTTGGCCGGGATTTTGCAGTTTGGGTCGAGTTTCCGGTCCAAAATCTCAAACAGCGGGCAGCCAGATAGGCCTGTACAGACATCTGGAGGCCGAGCCTCACTCGCCCAGCCCTGGGAGGCCCTAAACCGAGAAAAAGAGTTGTCTATGTTGTAAATTTCGACGCGGGTCACCTACCGGCGGCACACCAGACGCCCCGGAAACGTCGTTGCCCTGTCCTGGTGGGACGCAAGCGGAACGGCCCCAACAGCACGCCGGACCGGTGATTTCGGCTGCCCAGAAGTCAGAAACAGGCCAAAAGACCACCCCAGAATGGTCCCAAAATACCTAGAGAACTCGCCAGCTTGACCCGTTCGCGGCATTTGGCGTGGATTTTGCAGTTTGGGTCCAGTTTCCGGTAGAAAATCTCGAACAGCGGGCAGCCAGATAGACCCGTACGGACATCCGGAGGCCAGGCCCCACTCGCCCAGCCCTGGGAGGCCCTAAACCGAGCAAAAGAGTTGTCTATGTTGTAAATTTCGACGCGCGTCCCCTACCGGCGGCACCCCTGCCGCCCCGGGAACGTCGCTGCCCTGTCTTGGCGGGTTGCAAGCGGAACGGCCCCAACAACACGCCGGACTGGTGATTTCGGTTGCCCAGAAGTCGAAAACAGGCCAAAAGACCACCCCAGAATGGTCCCAAAATGCCTCGAGAACTCGCCGGCTTGACCCGTTCGTGGCATTTGGCAGGGATTTTGCAGTTTGGGTCCAGTTTTTGGTCGAAAATCTCGAACAGCGGGCAGCCAGATAGGCCCGTACGGACATCCGGAGGCCGAGCCCCACTCGCTCAGCCCTAGAAGCCCTAAACCGAGCAAAAAAGCTGTCTATGTTGTAAATTTCGACGCGGGTCACCTACCCACGTCACGCCAGCCGCCCCGGGAACGTAGCTGCCTGTCCTGGCGGGTAGCAAGCGGAACGGCCCCAACAGCACGCCGGACAGGTGATTTCGGCTGCCCAGAAGTTGGAAACAGGCCAAAAGACCACCTTGGAATGGTCCCAAAATGCCTAGACAACTCGCCAGCTTGACCCGTTCACGGCATTTGGCAGGAATTTTGCAGTTCGGGACCAGTTTCCGATCGAACATCTCGAATAGCAGGCAGCCAGATAGGCCCGTACGGACATCCGGAGAACGAGCCCCACTCACCCAGCCCTGGGAGGACCTAAACCGAGTAAAAAAGGTTTCTATGGGGCAAATTTCGACGCGCGTCGCCTAGCGTTGGCACGCCTGCCGCCCCGGGAACGTCGCTGCCCTGTCCTGGCGGGTCACAAGCAGAACGGCCCCAACAGCAAGCTGGACCTGTGATTTCGGCTGCCTAGAGGTCGCAAACGGGCCAAAAGACCACCCCAGAATGGTCCCAAAATGCCTAGAGAACTCGCCGGCTTTACCTGTTCGCGGCATTTGGCGGGGATTTTGCAGTTTCCCGTCGAAAATCACGAACAGCGGGCAGCCAGATAGGCCCGTACGGACATCCGGAGGCCGAGCCCCACTCGCCTAGCACTGGGAGGCCCTAAACCGAGCAAAAGAGTTGTTTATGTTTTAAATTTCGACGCGGGTCACCTACCGGCGGCACGCCAGCCGCCCTGGGAACATCGCTGCCCTGTCCTGGGGGGTCGCAAGCGGAACGGCCCCAACAGCACGCCGGACCGGTGATTTCTGCTGCCCCGGAAGTCGGAAACAGGCCAAAAGACCACCCCAGAATGGTCCTAAAATGTCTAGAGAACTCGCCGGCTTGACCCGTTCGCGGCATTTGGCGGGGATTTTGCAGTTTGGTCCAGTTTTCGATCGAAAATCTCGAACAGCGGGAAGCCAGATAGGCCCGTACGGACATCCGAAGGCCGAGCCCCACTTGCCCAGCTCTGGGAGGCCCCAAACCGAGCAAAAGAGTTGTCTATGTTGTAAATTTCGACGTGGGTCGCCTACCATCGGCACGCTAGCCGCCTCGGGAACGTCGCTGCCTTGTCCTGGCGGGTCGCAAGCGGAACGGCCCCAATAGCACGCCGGACCGGTGACTTTGGCTGCCCAGAAGTCGGAAACAGGCCAAAAGACCACCCCAGAATGGTCCAAAAATGCCTAGAGAACTCGCCGGCTTGACCCGTTCGCGGCATTTGTGGGGATTTTGCAGTTTGGGTCCAGTTTCCGGTCGAAAATCTGGAACAGCGGGCAGCCCGACAGGCCTGTACGGACATCCGGAGGCCGAGCCCCACTCGCCCAGCCTTGGGAGGCCCTAAACCGAGCAAAAAAGGTTTCTATGTTGTAAATTTCGACGCGCGTCACCTACCGGCGACACGCTAGCCGCCCCGGGAGTGTCGCTGCCCTGTCCTGGTGGGTCGCAAGCGGAACGGCCCCAACAGCATGCCGGACCAGTGATTTTGGCTGCCCAGAAGTCGGAAACAGGCCAAAAGACCACCACAGAATGGTCCCAAAATGCCTAGAGAACTCGCCGGCTTGACCCCTTCGCGGCATTTGGCGGGGATTTTACAATTCGGGTCCAGTTTTCGGTCGAAAATCTCGAACAACAGGCAGCCAGATAGGCCCGTACGGACATCCGGAGAACGAGCCCCACTCGCCCAGCCCTGGGAGGCCCTAAACCGAGCAAAAAAGGTTTCTATGTTGTAAATTTCGACGCGACTCGTCTACCGGCGGCACGCCTGCCACCCCGGGAACGTCGCTGCCCTGTCCTGGTGGGTCGCAAGCGGAACGGCCCCAACAGCACACCGGACCGGTGATTTCGGCTGCCTAGAGGTCGGAAACAGGCCAAAAGACCACCCTAGAATGGTCGCAAAATGCCTAGAGAACTCGTCGGCTTGACCCGTTCGAGACATTTGGCAGGGATTTTGCAGTTTCCGGTCGAAAATCTCGAACAGCGGACAGCCAGATAAGCCCGTACGGACATCCGGAGGTCGAGCCCCACTCGCCCAGCCCTGGGAGGCCCTAAACCGAGCAAAAGAGTTGTCTATACTTTAAATTTCGACGCGGGTCACCTACTGGCGGCATGCCAGCCGCCCTGGGAACGTCACTACCCTGTCCTGGCGGGTCGCAAGCGGAACGGCCCCAACAGCACGCCGGACCGGTGATTTCTGCTGCCTCGAAGTCGGAAACAGGCCAAAAGACCACCCCAGAATGGTCCTAAAATGTCTAGAGAACTCGCCGGCTTGAACCGTTCGCGGCATTTGGCGAGGATTTTGCAGTTTGGGTCCAGTTTCCGGTCGAAAATCTCAAACAGCGGGCAACCAAATAGGCTCGTACGGACATCCGAAGGTCGAGCGCCACTCGCCCAGCCCTGAGGGGCCCTAAACCAAGCAAAAAAGTTGTTTATGTTGTAAATTTCGACACAGGTCACCTACCGGCGGCACGCCAGCCGCCCCGGGAACGTCGCTGCCCTGTCCTGGCGGGTCGCCAGCGGAACGTCCCCAACAGCTTGCCGGACCGGTGCTATCGGCTGCCCAGAAGTCGGAAACAGGCCAAAAGACCACCCCAGAATGGTCCCAACATTCCTAGAGAACTCGCCGGCTTGACCCGTTCGCGGCATTTGGCGGGGATTTTGCAGTTTGGGTCCAGTTTCCGGTCGAAAATCTTGAACAGAGGGCAGCCAGATAGGCTCGTACGGACATCCGGAGGCCGAGCCCCACTCGCCCAGCCTGGGAGGCCTCAAACCGAGCAACAAAGGTTTCTATGTTGTCAATTTCAACGCGCGTCACCTACCGGCGGCACGCTAGCCGCCCCGAGAATGTCGTTGCCCTGTCCTGGCGGGTCGCAAGCGGAACGGCCCCAACAGCACGCCGGACCGGTGATTTCGGCTGCCAAAAAGTCGGAAACAGGCCAAAAGACCACCACAGAATGGTCCCAAAATGCCTAGAGAACTCGCCGGCTTGACCCGTTCGCGGCATTTAGTGGGGATTTTGTAGTTTCTGGTCGAAAATCTCGAACAGCAGGCAGCCAGATAGGCCCGTACGGACATCCGGAGAACGAGCCCCACTCGCCCAGCCTTGGGAGGCCCTAAACCGAGCAAAAAAGGTTTCTATGTTGTAAATTTCGACGCACGTCGCCTACCGGCGGCACGCCTGCCGCCCCGAGAACGTCGCTGCCCTGTCCTGGCGGGTCGCAAGCGGAACGGCCCCAACAGCACGCCGGACCGGTGATTTCGGCTGCCAAAAAGTCGGAAACAGGCCAAAAGACCACCACAGAATGGTCCCAAAATGCCTAGAGAACTCGCCGGCTTGACCCGTTCGCGGCATTTAGTGGGGATTTTGTAGTTTCTGGTCGAAAATCTCGAACAGCAGGCAGCCAGATAGGCCCGTACGGACATCCGGAGAACGAGCCCCACTCGCCCAGCCCTGGGAGGCCCTAAACCGAGCAAAAAAGTTGTCTATGTTGTAAATTTTGACGCGGGTCACCTACCGGCGGTACGCCAGCCGCCCCGGGAACATCGTTGCCCTGTCCTAGCGGGTAGCAAGCGGAACGGCCCCAACAGCACGCCGGACCGGTAATTTCGGCTGCCCAAAAGTCGGAAACTGGCCAAAAGACCAACCTAGAATGGTCCCAAAATGCTTGGAGAATTCGCCGGCTTGACCCGTTCGTGACATTTGGCGGGGATTTTGCAGTTTGGGTCCAGTTTCCGATCGAAAATCTTGAACAGCAGGAAGCCAGATAGGCCCGTACGGACATCCGGAGGTCGAGCCCCACTTGCGCAGCCCTGAGAGGCCCTAACCCAAGCAAAAAAGTTGTCTATGTTGTAAATTTCGACGCAGTTCACCTACCGGCGGCACGCCAGCCGCTCCGGTAACATCGCCGCCCTATCCTGGTGGATCGAAAGCGAAACGGCCCCAACAGCACGCCGAACCGGTGATTTCGTCTGCCCAGATGTCGGAAACTGGCCAAAAGACCACCCCAAAATGGTCCCAAAATGCATGGAGAACTCGCCGGCTTGACCCGTTCGCGGCATTTGGCGGGGATTTTGCAGTTTGGGTCATGTTTCTGGACAAAAATCTCAAACATCGGGCAGCCAGATAGGCCCGTACGGACATCCGGAGCCCGAGCCCCACTTGCGCTACCCTGAGAGGCCCTAAACCGAGCAAAAAAATTGTCTATGTTGTAAATTTCGACACGGGTCACCTACCGGCGGCACGCCGGTCGCTCCGGTAACATTGCCGCCCTGTCCTGGCGGATCGAAAGCGGAACGGCACCAACAGCACGCCGGACCGGTGATTTCGGCTTCCCAAAAGTCGGAAACTGGCCAAAAGACCACCTCAGAATGGTACCAAAATGCCTGGAGAACTCGCCGGCTTGACCCGTTCGCGGCATTTGGCGGGGATTTTGCATTTTGGGTCCAGTTTTCGGTCGAAAATCTCGAACAGCGGGCAGCCAGATAGGCCCGTATGGACATCTGGAGGCCGAGCCCCACTTGCGCAGCCTCAAGAGGCCCTAAACCGAGCAAAAAAGTTGTCTATGTTGTAAATTTCGACGCGGGTCACCTACCGGCGGCACGCCAGCCGCCCCGGGAACGTTGCCGCCCTGTCCTGGCGGATCGAAAGCATAACGGCCTCAACAGCACGCTGGACCGGTGATTTCGGCTGTCCAAAAGTTGAAAGCTGGCCAAAAGACCACCCCAGAATGGTCCCAAAACGCCTGGAGAACTCGCCGGCTTGACCCGTTCGCGGCATTTGACGGGGATTTTGCAGTTTGGGTTTAGTTTCCCTTCAAAAATGTCGAACAGCGGGTAGCCAGATAGGCCCGTACGGACATCCGGAGGTCGAGCCCCACTTGCGTAGCCCTGAGTGGCCCTAAACCGATCAAAAAAGTTGTCTATGTCGTAAATTTCGACGCGGGTCACCTACCGGCGACACGCCAGCCGCTCCGGTAAAATCGCAGCCCTGTCCTGGTGGATCGAAAGCGGAACGGCCGCAGCAGCACGCCGGACCGGTGATTTCGGCTGCCCAGAAGTCAGAAACTGGCCAAAAGACTACCCTAGAATGGTCCCAAAATGCCTGGAGAACTCGCCGGCTTCACCCATTCGCGCATTCGGCGGGGATTTTGCAGTTTGCGTCCAGTTTTCGATCGAAAATCTTGAAAAGCGGGCAGCTTGATAGCCCCGTACGGACATTCGGAGGCCGAGGCCCACTTGCGCAGCCCTGAGAGGCCTTACACTGAACAAAAAATTTGTCTATGTTATAAATTTCGACGCGGGTCACCTACCAGCAGCACGCTAGCCGCCCCGGGAACGTCGCCACCATGTCCTTGCGGATCGATAGCGGAAAGGCCCCAACAGCACGCCGGACCGGTGATTTTGGCTGCCTAGAAGTCGGAAATAGGCCAAAAGACTACCCCAGAATGGTCCCAAAATGCTTGGAGAACTCGCCGGCAGCACGCCGAACCCGTGATTTCGGCTACCCAGACGTCGGAAATAGGCCAAAAGACCACCCCAGAATGGTCCCAAAATGCTTGGAGAACTCGTTGGCTTCACTCGTTCGCGGCATTTGGCGGGGATTTTGCAGTTTTGGTCCAATTTCCGGTCTGAAATCTCGAACACCGGGCAGCCAGATAGGCCCGTACGGTCATCCGGAGGCCAAGCCCCACTTGCCCAGCCCTGAGAGGCCGTAAACCGAGCAAAAAAGTTGTCTATGTTGTAAATTCTAACGCGCGTCACCTACCGGCGTCACGCCAGCCGCCCCGGGAACGTCACCGCCCTGTCCTGGCGGATCGAAAGCGGAACGGCACCAACAGCACGCCGGACCGGTGATTTCGGCTTCCCAGAAGTCGGAAACTGGCCAAAAGACCACCCCAGAATGGTCCCAAAATGCCAGGAGAACTAGTCGGCTTGACCCGTTCGCGGCAATTTGGTGGGGATTTTGCAGTTTGGGTCCTGTTTCTGGACGAAAATCTCGAACATCGGGCAGCCAGATTGGCCCGTATGGACATCCGAAGCCCGAGCCCCACTTGCACAGCCTTGAGAGGCCCTAAACCGAGCAAAAAAGTTGTCTATGTTGTAAATTTCGACGCGGGTCACCTACCGGCAGCACGCCAGCCGCCCCGGGAACATTGCCGTCCTGTCCTAGCAGATCGAAAGCGGAACGGCACCAACAGCACGCCAGACTGGTGATTTCGGCTTCCCAGAAGTCGGAAACTTGCCAAAAGATCACCCCAGAATGGTCCCAAAATGCCTGGAGAACTTGCCGGCTTTACCTGTTTGCACGACTTGGCGAGGATTTTACAGTTTCGGACCAGTTTCCTGTCGAAAATCTCGAACAGCAGGAAGCCAGATAGGCTTGTACGGACATTCGGAGCCCGAGTCCCATTTGCGCAGCCCTGAGAGGCCCCACACCGAGCAAAAAAGTTGTCTATGTTGTAAATTTCGATGCGGGTCACCTACCGGCGGCACACCAGCCGCCCCGAGAACGTCGTCGCCCTGTCCTGGCAGATCGAAAGCTGAACGGCCCAACCAGCACGCCGGACCGGTGATTTCGACTGCCCGGAAGTCGGAAACAGGCCGAAAGACCACCCCAAAATGGTCCCAAAATGCCTGGAGAACTCGCCGGCTTGACCCATTCGTGGCATTTGGCGGGGATTTTGTAGTTTGGGTCCAGTTTCCGGTCAAAAATCTCGAACATGGGGCAGCCAGATAGGCCCGTACGGACATCCGGAGCCCGAGCCCCACTTGCGCAGCCCTGAGAGGCCCTAAACCGAGCAAAAAAGTTGTCTATGTTGTAAATTTCGACGCGGGTCACCTAACGGCGGCACGCCAGCCGCCCCGGGAACGTTGCCACCCTGTCCTTCTGGATCAATAGCGGAAAGGCCCTAACAGCACGCCGGACCGGTGATTTCGACTTCCCAGAAGTCGGAAACCGGCCAAAAGACCACCCCAGAATGGTCCCAAAATGCCTGGAGAACTCGCCGGCTTGACCCGTTCGCGGCATTTGGCGGGGATTTTGCAGTTTGGGTAGAGTTTCCGATCGAAAATCGCGAACAGCGGGCATCCAGATAGGCCCGTACAGACATCCGGAGGTCGAGCCCCACTTACGCAGCCTTGAGAGGCCATAAACCGAGCAAAAAAGTTGTCTATTTTGTAAATTTCAACGCGGGTCACCTATCGGCGGCATGCTAGCCGCCTCGAGAACGTCGCCGCCCTGTCCTGGCGGATCGAATGTGGAACGGCCACAACAGCACGTCGGACCGGTGATTTCGGCTGCCCAGAAGTCGGAAACAGGCCAAAAGACCACCCTAGAATGGTCCCAAAATGCGTGAGAACTCGCCGGCTTCACTGGTTCGTGCAATTTGGCGGGGGGATTTTTCATTTTGGGTCGAGTTTCCAGTCGGAAATCTCGAACAGCGGGCAGCCAGATAGGCCCGTACGGACATCCGGAGTCCGAGCCCCACTTGCCCAGCCTTGAGAGGCCCTAAACGGAGCAAAAACGTTGTCTATGTTGTAAATATCGACGCGAGTCACCTACTGACGGCACGCCAGCCGCCCCGGGAATGTCGATGCCCTGTTCTGGCGGATCGAAAGCGGAATGGCCCCAATAGCACGCTGGATCGGTGTTTTCGGCTGCCCAAAAGTCGGAAACAGGCCGAAAGACCACCCTAGAATGGTCCCAAAATGCCTAGAGAACTCGCCGGCTTGACCCGTTCGCGGCATTTCGCGGGGATTTTGCAGTTTGGGTCCAGTTTCTAGTCGGAAATCTCGAACAGTGGGCAGCCGGATGGGCCCGATACAGACATCCGGAGGCCGAGCCCCACTTCCCCAGCCCTGGGAGGCCCCAAACCGCGCAACAAAATTGTCTATCTTTTAAATTTCGACGCGGGTCACCTGCCGGCGGCACGCCAGCCACCCCGGGACCGTTGCTGCCCTGTCCTGGTGGATCGGAGCGGAACGGCCCCAACAGCACGCCAGACCAGTGATTTCGGCTGCACGGAAGTCGGGAACAGGCCAAAAGACCGCCCCAGAATGGTCTCGAAATGCCCCGAGAACTCGCCGGCTTGACCCGTTCGTACGACTTTGCGGGGATTTTGCAGTTTGCATCCAGTTTCCGGACGGAAATCTCGAACAGCGGGCTGCCAAATAGGCCCGTACGGACAACCGGGGTCCGAGACCCACTTGCCCAGCCCCGAGAGGCCCTAAACCGAGCAAAAAAGTTGTCTATGCGGCCCACCAACCGCACGTCACCTACCGGCGGCCCCAAACCGCGCAACCAAAATTGTCTATCTTTTAAATTTCGACGCACGTCACCTACCGGCGGCCCACCAACCGCCCCGGGAAAGTCTCTGCCCTGTTCTAGCGGATCGAAAGTGGAACGGCCCCAACAGCACGGCGGACCGATGAGTTTGGCTGCCCAGAAGTCGGAAACAGGCCAAAAGACCACCCCAGAATGGTCCCAAAAAGCCTAGTGAACTCGCCGGCTTGACCCGTTCGAGGCACTTGACGTGGATTTTGCAGTTTCGGTCCAGTTTCCGGTCGTAAATCTCCAACAGCGGGCAGCCAAATAGGCCCGTACGGACATCCGGAGGCCGAGCCCCACTTGCCCAGCCCTGAGAGGCACTAAACCGAGCAAAAAAGCTGTCTATGCTGTAAATTTCGACACGGGTCACCTATAGACGGCACGCCAGCCGCCCCGGGAACGTCGCTGCCCTATTCCGGCGGATCGAAAGCAGAACGCCCCCAACAGCACACCGGACCGGTGATTTCGGCTGTCCAGAAGTCGAAAACAGGCCAAAAGACCACCCCAGAATAGTCCCAAAATGACTGGAGAACTCGTCGGCTTGACCCATTCGCGGCATTTGGCGGGGATTTTGTAGTTCGGGTGCAATTTCTGGTCTGAAATCTTGAACACTGGGCAGCCAGATAGGCCCGTACGGACATCCGGAGGCCGAGCCCCACTTGCCCAGCCCTGAGAGGCCCTAAACCGAGCAAAAAAGTTGTCTATGTTGTAAATTTCGACGCGGGTCACCTACCTGCGGCACGCCAGCCGCCCCGGGAACGTCGCTACCCTGTTCTGGCGGATCAAAAGCTGAACGGCCCTAACAGCACGTCGAATCGGTGATTTCGGCTGCCCAGACGTCGGAAACAAGCCAAAAGACCACCCCAGAATCGTCCCAAAATGCCTAGAGAACTCGCCGTCTTGACCCGTACGCGGCATTTCGCGTAGATTTTGCAGTTTGGGTCTAGTTTCCGATCGGAAATCTCAAACAGCGGGCAGCCAGATTGGCCCGTACGGACATCCGGAGGCCGAGCCCCACTTGCCCAGCCCTGAGAGGCCCTAAACCGAGCAAAAAAGTTATCTATGTTGTAAATTTCGACACGAGTCACCTACCGGTGGCACGCCAGCCGCCTCGGGAAGGTCACTGCCCTGTTCTGGCGGATCGAAAGCCGACCGGCCCTAGCAGCACGCCGGACCGGTGATTTCGGCTGCCCAGACGTCGGAAACAGGCCAAAAGACCACCCTAGAATGGTCCCAAAATGCTTGAGAACTCGCCGGCTTCACTCGTTCGCGGCATTTGGGGGGGATTTGGCAGTTTGGGTCCAGTTTCCGTTCTGAAATCTCGAACACCAGGCAGCCAGATAGGCCCGTACGGACATCCGGAGGCCGAGCCCCACTTGCCCAGCCCTGAGAGGCCCTAAACCGAGCAAAAACGTTGTCTATGTTGTAAATTTCGATGTGTGTCCCCTACAGGCGACACGCCAGTCGCCCCGAGAACATCGCTGCCCTGTTCTGGCGGATCAAAAGCAGAACGGCCCCAACAGCACGCCCAACCGGTGATTTCGGCTGCCCAGAAGTCGGAAACAGGCTAGAAGACCACCCCAGAATGGTCCCAAAATGCCTGGAGAACTCGCCGGCTTGACCCGTTCGCGGCATTTGGTAAGGATTTTGCAGTCTGGGCCCAGTTTTCGGTAGGAAATCTCGAACAGCGGGCAGCCAGATAGGTCCGTACGGACATCCATAGGCCAAGCCCCACTTGCCCAGCCCTGAGAGGCCCTAAACCGAGCAAAAAGTTGTCTATGATGTAAATTTCAACACGTGTCACCTACCGGCGACACGCCAGCCGCCCCGAGAACGTCACCGCCCTGTTCTAGCGGATCGAAAGGGGAACTGCCCCAACAGCACGACGAACCGGTGATTTCGGCTGCCCAAAATTCGAAAACAGGCTAAAAGACCAACCTAGATTGGTCCCAAAATGCCTAGACAACTCGCCGGATTGACCCATTCACGGCATTTGGCGGGGATTTTACAATTTGGATCCAGTTTTGGTCTGAAATCTCGAACAGCGGCCAGCCAGATAGGCCCGTACGGACATCCGAAGGCCGAGCCCCACTTGCCCAGCCCTGAGAGGCCCCAAACCGAGCAAAAAGGTTCTCTATGTTGTAAATTTCGACACGGGTCACCTACCCGCGGCACGCCAGCCGCCCCGGGAACGTCGTTGCCCTCTTCTAGCGGATCAAAAGCGGAATGGCCCCAACAGCACGCCAGACCGGCGATTTTGGCTGCCCAGAATTCGGAAACAGGCCAAAGACCACCCTAGAATGGTCCCAAAATGCCTGGAGAACTCGCCGGCTTGACCCGTTCGCGGCATTTGGCGGATATTTTGCATTTTGGGTCCAGTTTCCGGTCGGAAATCTCGAACAACGAGCAGCCAGATAGGCCCGTATGGACATCCGAAGGCCGAGCCCCACTTGCCCAGCCCTGAGAGGCCCTAAACTGAGAAAAAAAGTTTTCTATGTTGTAAATTTCGACACGGGTCACCTACCCGCGGCACGCCAGCCGCCCCGGGAACGTCGCCGCCCTGTCCTGGCGGATCGAAAGTGGAACGACCCCAACAGCACGTCAGACTGGTGATTTCGGTTGCCCAGAAGTCGGAAATAGGCCAAAAGACCACCCCAGAATGGTCCCAAAATGCATGAGAACTCGCCGGCTTCACTGGTTCGCGGCATTTGGCGGGGGGATTTTTCATTTTGGGTCGAGTTTCCGATCGGAAATCTCGAACAGCGGGCAGCCAGATAGGCCCGTACGGACATCCGGAGTCCGAGCCCTGCTTGCCCAGCCTTGAGAGGCCCTAAACCGAGCAAAAACGTTGTCTATGTTGTAAATATCGACGCGAGTCACCTACTGACGGCACGCCAGCCGCCCCGGGAATGTCGATGCCCTGTTCTGGCGGATCGAAAGCGGAATGGCCCCAATAGCACGCTGGATCGGTGTTTTCGGCTGCCCAGAAGTCGAAAACAGGCCGAAAGACCACCCCAGAATGGTCCCAAAATGCCTGGAGAACTCGCCGACTTGACCCGTTCGTGGCATTTGGCGGGGATTTTGCAGTTTGGGTCCAGCTTCTGGTCGGAAATCTCGAACAGGGGGCAGCCAGATAGGCCCATACGGACATCCGAAGGCCATGCCCCACTTGCCCAGCCCTGAGAGGCCCTAAACCGAGCAAAAAAGTTGTCTATGTTGTAAATTTTAACGCGGGTCACCTACCGGCGACACGCCAGCTGCCCCGAGAACGACGCTGCCCTGTTCTAGCAGATCAAAAGTGGAACGACCCCAACAGAACGCCGGAACGGTGATTTCGGCTGGCCAGACGTCGGAAACATGCCAAAAGACCACCCCAGAATGGTCCCAGAATGCCTGGAGAACTCGCCGGATTGACCAATTCGCGGCATTTGGTGGGGATTTTGCCGTGTGGGTCCAGTTTCCGGTCGGAACCCTTGAACAGCGGGCTGCCAAATAGGCCCGTACGGACAACCGGAGTCCGAGACCCACTTGCCCAGCCCCGAGCGGCCCTAAACCGAGCAAAAAAGTTGTCTATGTTGTAAATTTCGACGCGCGTCACCTACCCGCGGCACGCCAGCTGCCCCGGGAACGTCACTGCCCTGTTCTGGCGGATCAAAAGCTGAATGGCCCCAACAACACGTCGGATCGGTGATTTCGGCTGCCTAGACGTCGGAAACAAGCCAAAAGACCACCCCAGAATGGTCCCAAAATGCTTGGAGAACTCGCCGTCTTGACCCGTACGCGATATTTGGCGGAGATTTTGCAATTTGGGTCTAGTTTCCGATCGGAAATCTCGAACAGCGGGCAGCCAGATAGGCTCGTACAGACATCCGGAGGCCGAGCCCCACTTGCCCAGCCCTGAGAGGCCCTAAACCGAGCAAAAAAGTTACCTATGTTGTAAATTTCGAAACGACTCACCTACCGGTGGCACGCTAGCCGCCTCGGGAACGTCACTGCCCTGTTCTGGCGGATCGAAAGTCAACCGGCCCTAGCAGCACGCCGGACCGGTGCTTTCGGCTGCCCAAACGTCAGAAACAGGCCAAAAGACCACCCTAGAATGGTCGCAAAATGCTTGAGAACTCGCCGGCTTCACTCGTTCGCGGCATTCGGCAGGGATTTGGCAGTTTGGGTCCAGTTTCCGTTCTGAAATCTCGAACACCGAGCAGCCAGATAAGCCCGTACGGACAACCGGAGGCCGAGCCCCACTTGCCCAGCCCTAAGAGGCCCTAAACCGAGCAAAAAGGTTGTCTATGTTGTAAGTTTCGATGCATGTCCCCTACAGGCGACACGCCAGTCGCCCCGGGAACATCGCTGCCCTGTTCTGGCGGATCAAAAGCGGAACGGCCCCAACAGCACGCCCAACCGGTGATTTCGGCTGCCCAGAAATCGGAAACAGGCTAGAAGACCACCCCAGAATGGTCCCAAAATGCCTGGAGAACTCGCCGGCTTGACCCGTTCGCTGCATTTGGCGAGGATTTTGCAGTTTGGGTCCAGTTTTCGGTAGGAAATCTCGAACAGCGGGCAGCCAGATAGGTCCGTACGGACATCCGTAGGCCAAGCCCCACTTGCCCAGCCCTGAGAGGCCCTAAACCGAGCAAAAAAGTTGTCTATGTTGTAAATTTCGACACGTGTCACCTACCGGCGACACGCCAGCCACCCCGGGAACGTCACCGCCCTATTCTGGCGGATCGAAAGCGGAACGACCCCAACAGCACGACGAACCGGTGATTT
Source organism: Corymbia citriodora subsp. variegata (assembly GCA_014858505.1). Taxonomy (NCBI): domain Eukaryota; kingdom Viridiplantae; phylum Streptophyta; class Magnoliopsida; order Myrtales; family Myrtaceae; genus Corymbia; species Corymbia citriodora. The sequence goes on along the minus strand of MU089623.1, from coordinate 53,232 downwards.
CGGCTTCCCAAAATTCGGAAACAGGCTAAAAGACCAACCCAGATTGGTCCCAAAATGCTTGGACAACGCGCCGGATTGACCCGTTCACAGCATTTGGCAAGGATTTTACAATTTAGATCCAGTTTTTGGTCTGAAATCTCGAATAGTGGGTAGCCAGATAGGCCCATACGAACATCCGAAGGACGAGCCCCACTTGCCCAGCCCTGAGAGGCCCTCAACCGAGCAAAAAAGTTGTCTATATTGTAAATTTCGACACGGGTCACCTACCCGCGGCACGCCAGCCGCCCCAGGAACGTCGCTGCCCTCTTCTAGCGGATCAAAAGCGAAACGGCCCCAACAGCACGCCGGATCGGTGATTTCGGCTGCCCAAAAGTCGGAAACAGGCCAAAAGACCACCCCATAATGGTCCCAAAATGCCTAGAGAACTCGCCGGCTTGACCCGTTCGCTGCATTTGGCGGGGATTTTGCAGTTTGGGTGCAGTTTTCAGTCTGAAATCTCAAACACCGGGACACCAAATAAGCCCGTACGGACATCCGGAGGCTGAGCCCCACTTGCCCAGCCCTAAGAGGCCCTAAACCGAGCAAAAAAGTTATCTATGTTGTAAATTTTAACGCGGGTCTCCAACCGGCGACACGCCAGCCGCCCCGGGAACCTCGCTGCCCTGTTATGGCGGATCGAAAGCGGAACGGCCCCATCAGCACGCCGGACCGGTGATTTCGGCTGCCTAGACGTCGGAAACAGGCCAAAAGACCACCCTAGAATGGTCCCAAAATGCTTGGAGAACTCGCCGGATTGAGCCGTTCGCGGCATTTGGCGGGGATTTTGCCATTTGGGTCCAGTTTCCGGTCGGAAATCTCGAAAGCGGGCAGCAGGATAGGCCGGTACAGACATCCGAAGGCCGAGCCCCACTTGCCCAGCCTTGAGAGACCCTAAACCGAGCAAAAAAGTTGTCTATATTGTAAATTTCGACGCAGGTCACCTACCGGCGGCACGCCAGCCGCCCCGGGAATGTCGATGCCCTGTTCTGGCGGATCGAAAGTGGAACGGCCCCAACAACACGCCGAACCGATAATTTCGGCTGCCTAGACGTCGGAAACAGGCAAAAAGACCACCCCAGAATTGTCCCAAAATGCCTGGAGAAGTCGCCGACGTCACCCGTTCGCGGCATTTGGCAAGGATTTTGCAGTTTGGGTCCAGTTTTCGATCGGAAATCTCGAACAGCGGGCAACCAAATAGGCCCATACGGACATCCGGAGGCCAAGCCCCACTTGCCCAGCCTTGAGAGGCCCTAAACCGAGCAAAAAAGTTGTCGATGTTGTAAATTCTAACGCGGGTCACCTACCGGCGGCACGCCAGCCGCCCCGGAAATGTCGATGCCCTGTTTAGGCTGATCAAAAGAGAAACGGTCCCAACAGAACCCCTGACCGGTGATTTCGGTTGCCCACAAGTCGGAAACAGGCCAAAAGACCACCCTAGAATGGTCCCAAAATACCTGGAGAACTTGCCGACTTGACCCTTTCGCGGCATTTGGCGGGGATTTTGAAGTTTGGGTCCAGTTTCCGGTCGGAAATCTCGAACATCGGGCAGCCAGATAGACCCGTACAGACATCCGAAGGCCGAGCCCCATTTGCCCAGCCCTGAAAGGCCCTAAACCGAAAAAAAAGTTTTCTGTGTTGTAAATTTCTACGCGGGTCACCTACGGGCGGCACGCCAGCCGCCTCGGGAACGTCGCTGCCCTTTTCTGGCGGATCGAATCCGGAATGGCCCCAGCAGCACGCCGGACCGAAGATTTCGGCTGCCCAAAAGTCGGAAACAGGCCAAAACACCACCTGAGAAGGGTCCCAAAATGCCTGGAGAACTCGCCGGTTTGACCCGTTCGCAGCATTTACCGGAGATTTTGCAATTTGGGTCCAGTTTTCGGTCGAAAATCTGGAACAGCAGGTAGCCAGATAGGCCCATACGGACATCCGGAGACCGAGCCCCACTTACCCAGCCCTGAGAGGCCCTAAACCGAGCAAAAAAGTTGTGTATGCTGTAGATTTCGACGCGGGTCACCTACCGGCGGCACGTCAGCCGCCCCGGGAACGTCACTGCCTTGTTCTGGCAGATCGAATGCGGAACGACTGCAACAGCACGCCGGACCGGTGATTTCGGCTGCCCAGAAGTCGGAAACAGGCCAAAAGACCACCCCAGAATGGTCCCAAAATGCCTGGAGAACTCGCCGGCTTGACCCGTTCGCGGCATTTGGCGGGGATTTTGCAGTTTGGGTCCAGTTTCGGTCGGAAATCTCGAACAGCGGGCAGCTAGATAGGTCAGTACGAACATCCGTAGGCCAAGCCCCACTTGCCTAGCCCTGAGAGGCCCTAAACCGAGCAAAAAAGTTGTCTATATTGTAAATTTCGTCACGGGTCCCCTACCGGCGACACGCAGCCGCCCCGGGAACTTCGCTACCCTGTTCTGCCGGATCGAAAGCGGAACGGCCCCAGCAGCACGACGGACCGGTGATTTTGGCTAGCCAGACGTCGGAAACAGGAAAAAGACCACCCCAGAATGGTCCCAAAATGCGTAGAGAACTCGCCGGCTTGACCCATTCGCGGCATTTGGCGGGGATTTTACAGTTTGGGTCCAGTTTCTGGTTTGAAATCTCGAACACCGGGCAGCCATATAAGCCCGTACGGACATCCGGAGGCCGAGCCCCACTTGCCCAGCCCTAAGAGGCCCTAAACTGAGCAAAAAAGTTGTCTATTTTGTAAATTTCGACGCGGGTCACCTACCGGCGGCACGCCCGCCGCCCCGGGAACGTCGCTGCCCTGTTCTGGCGGATCGAAAGCGGAACGGCCCCAACAGCACGACGGACCAGTGATTTCGGCTGGCCAGACGTCGGAAACAAGCCAAAAGACCACCCCAGAATGTTCCCAAAATGCCTGGAGAACTCGCCAGCTTGACCCGTTCGCGGCATTTGGCGGGGACTTTGCAGTGTGGGTCTAGTTTCCGCTCTGAAATCTCGAACACCGGGCTGCCAGATAGGCTCGTACGGACAACCGGAGTCCGAGACCCACTTGCCCAGCCCTGAGAGGCCCTAAACCGAGCAAAAAAGTTGTCTATATTGTAAATTTCGACGCGGGTCACCTACCGGCGACATGCCAGCCTCTCCGGGAACGTCGACGCCCTGTTCCGGCGGATCGAAAGCGGAATGGCCCCAACAGCACGCCGAACCGGTGATTTCGGCTGCCCAGAAGTCGGAAACAGGCCGAAAGACCACCCCAGAATGGTCCCAAAATGCCTGGAGAACTCGTCGGCTTGACACGTTCGCGGCATTTGGTGGGAATTTTGCAGTTTGAGCCCAGTTTCTGGTTGGAAATCTCGAACACCGGGCAGCCAGATAGGCCCGTACGGACATCCGGAGGCCGAGCCGCACTTGCCCAGCCCTGAGAGGCCCTAAACAGAGCAAAAAAGATGTCTACGTTGTAAATTTCGGCGCGGGTCACCTACCGGTGGCACGCCAGTCGCCCCGGAAATGTTGATGCCCTGTTCTGGCGGATCGAAAGCGGAACGGCCCCAACAAAACGCCTGACCGGTGATTTCGGCAGCCCACAAGTCGGAAACAGGCCAAAAGACCACCCCAGAATGGACCAAAAATGCCAGGAGGACTTGTCGGCTTGACCCGTTCGCGGCATTTGGCGGAGATTTTGCAGTTTGGGTCGAGTTTCCGATCGAAAATCTCGAACAGCGGGCAGCCAGATAGGCCCGTACGGACATCCGGAGGCCAAGCCCCACTTGCCCAGCCCTAAGAGGCCCTAAACCGAGCAAAAAAGTTATCTATGTTGTAAATTTCGACACGGGTCACCTACCAGAGGCACGCCAGCCGCCTCGGGAACATCGCTGCCCTATTCTGGAGAATCGAAAGCCGACCGGCCCTAGCAGCAGGCCGGACTGGTGATTTCGGCTGCCCAGACTTCGGAAACAGGCCAAAAGACCACCCTAGAATGGTCCCAAAATGCTTGAGAACTCGCCGGCTTCACTCGTTCGCGGCAGTTGGCGGGGATTTTGCAATTTGGGTCCAGTTTCCGATCGGAAATCTCGAACAGTGGGCAGCCAGATAGGCCAGTACGGACATCCGGAGTCCGATTCCCACTTGCCCAGCCCTGAGAGGCCCTAAACCGAGCAAAAAAGTTGTCTATGTTGTAAATTTCGACACGGGTCACCTACGCGCGGCACGCCAGCCGCCTCGGGAACGTCACTGCCCTGTTCTGGCAGATCGAATGCGGAACGGCCCCAACAGCACGCAGGACCGAAGATTACGGCTGCCCAGAAGTAGGAAACAGGTCAAAACACCACCTCAGAATGGTCCCAAAATGCCTGGATAACTCGCCGGCTTGACCCGTTTGCAGCATTTGGCAGGGATTTTGCAGTTTGGGCCCAGTTTCCGATCTGAAATCTCGAACAGCGGGCAGCCAGATAGGCCTGTACGGACATCCGGAGACCGAGCCCCACTTGCCCAGCCCTAAGAGGCCCTAACCGAGCAAAAAGGTTGTCTATGTTGTAAATTTCAACGCATGTCCCCTACCGGCGACATGCCATCTGCCCCGGGAACGTCGCTGCCCTATTTTTGTGGATCGAAAGTGGAACGGCCCCAACAGAACGCCGGACCGATGATTTCGACTACCGGAAGTCGAAAACAGGCCAAAAGACCACCCCATAATGGTCCCAAAATGCCTGGAGAACTCGCCGGCTTGACCCGTTCGCGGCATTTGGCGGATATTTTGCAGTTTGGGTCAAGTTTCCGGTTGGAAATCTCAAACAGTGGGCAGCCAGATGAGCCCGTACGGACATGCAGAGGCCGAGCACCACTTGCCCAGCCTTGAGGAGCCCCAAACCGAGCAAAAAAGTTGTCTATGTTGTAAATTTCGACGCGAGTCACCTACCGGCGACACGCCAGCCGCCACGGTAACGTCGCTGCCCTCTTCTGGCGGATCGAAAGCGGAACGGCCCCAACAGCATGCCGAACCGGTGATTTCGGTTGCCCATAAGTCGGAAATAGGCTAAAAGACCACCCCAGATTGGTCCTAAAATGCCTGGGGAACTCGCCGGCTTGACCCGTTCGCGACATTTGGCTGGGATTTTAGGTCTAATTTCCGGTCTAAAATCTCGATCAGTGGGTAGCCGGATAGGCCCGTACGGACATCCGGAGACCGAGCCCCACTTGCCCAGCCCTGAGAGGCCCTAAACCGAGCAAAAAATTGTCTATGTTGTAAATCTCGACGCGGGTCACCTACAGGCGGCACGCCAGCCGCCCTAGGAACGTCGTTGCCCAGTTCTGGCGGATCGAAAGCGGAATAGAACCAACAGCACGCCGGACCGGTGATTTCGGCAGCCCAGACGTCGAAAGCAGGCCAAAAGACCACCCCAGAATGGTCCCAAAATGCCTGGAGAACTCGCCGGCTTGACCCGATCGCGGCATTTGTCGGGGATTTTGCAGTTTGGGTCCAGTTTCCGGTCTGAAATCTCGAACACCGGGCAGCCAGATGGGCCCGTACGGAGATTCGGAGGCCGAGCCCCATTTGCCCAGCCCTGAGAGGCCCTAAACCGAGCAAAAAAGTCGTCCATGTTGTAAATTTCGACGCGGGTCACCTACCGGCGGCACGCCAGCCGCCCCGTGAACGTCGCTGCCCTGTTCTGGCGAATCGAAATCGGAACGGACCCAACAGCACGCTGGACCAGTGATTTCGGCTGCCCAGACGTCGGGAACAAGCCAAAAGACCACCTCAGAATTGTCCCAAATTGCCTGAGAACTCGCCGGCTTGACACGTTCGCGGCATTTGGCGGGGATTTTGCGGTTTGGGTCCAGTTTCCGGTCGGAAATCTCGAACAACGGGCAGCCAAATAGGCCCGTACGGACATCCGGAGGCCAAGCCCCACTTGCCCAGCCCTGAGAGGCCCTAAACCGTGCAAAAAAGTTTTCTATGTAGTAAATTTCGACACGGGTCACCTACCGGCGGGACGCCAGCCGCCCCGAGAACGTCGATGCCCTGTTCTGGCGGATCGAAAGCGGAATGGCCCCAACAGCACGCCGGACCGGTGTTTTCGGCTGCCCAGAAGTCGGAAACAGGCCGAAAGACCACCCTAGAATGGTCCCAAAATGCCTGGAGAACTCGCCGACTTGACCCGTTCGCGGCATTTGGCGGCGATTTTGCAGTTTGGATCCAGTTTCCGATCGGAAATCTCGAACAGGGGGCAGCTAGATAGGCCCATACGGACATCCGAAGGCCATACCTCACTTGCCCAGCCCTGAGAGGCCCTAAACCGAGCAAAAAAGTTGTCTATGTTGTAAATTTTAACGCGGGTCACCTACCGGCGACACGCCAGCTGCCCCGGGAACGACGCTGCCCTATTCTAGCGGATCAAAAGCGGAACGGCCCCAACAAAACGCCGGAACGGCAATTTCGGCTGCCCAGACGTCGGAGACATGCCAATAGACCACCCCAGAATGGTCCCAAAATGCTTGGAGAACTCGCCGGATTGACCCGTTCGCGGCATTTGGTGGGGATTTTGCCGTTTGGGTCCAGTTTCCGGCCGGAAATCTCGAACAGCGGGCTACCAGATAGGCCCGTACGGACAACCGGAGTCCGAGACCCACTTGCCCAGCCCTGAGAGGCCCTAAACCGAGCAAAAAAGTTGTCTATGTTGTAAATTTCGACGCAGGTCACCTACCGGCAACACACCAGCCGCTCCGGGAACGTCGACGACCTGTTCCGGCGAATCAAAAGCGGAATGGCCCCAACAGCACGCCGGACGGGTGATTTCGGCTGCCCAGAAGTCAGAAACAGGCCAAAAGACCACCCCAGAATGGTCCCAAAATGCCTGGAGAACTCGCCGGCTTGACCCATTCGTGGCATTTGGCTCGGATTTTACAGTTAGGGCCCAGTTTCTGGTCTGAAATCTCGAACACCGGGCAGCCAAATAGGCCCGTACGAACATCCGGAGGCCGATCCCCACTTGCCCAGCCCTGAGAGGCCCTAAACCGAGCAAAAAAGTTGTCTATGTTGTAAATTTCGACGCGGGTCACCTACCAGTGGCACGCCAGCCGCCTCAGGAACGTCGTTGCCCTGTTCTGGCGGATCGAAAGCGGAACAGCCCCAACAGCACGCCGAACCGGTGATTTCGACTGCCCAGAAGTCGGAAACAGGCCAAAAGACCACCCTAGAATGGTCCCAAAATGCTTGGAGAACTCGCCGGCTTGACTCGTTCGCGCCATTTGGAGGGGATTTTGCTGTTTGGGTCCTGTTTCTGGTCTGAAATCTCGAACAGCGGGCAGCCAGATAGGCCCGTACGGACATCCGGAGGCCGATCCCCACTTGCCCACCCTGAGAGGCCCTAAACCGAGCAAAAAAGTTGTCTATCTTGTAAATTCTGACGCGGGTCACCTACCGGTGGCACGCCAGCCGCCTCAGGAACGTCGCTGCCCTGTTCTGGCGAATCAAAAGCAGAACAGCCCTAGCAGCACGCCGGATCGGTGATTTCAGCTGCCCAGACGTCGGAAACAGTCCAAAAGACAACCCTAAAATGGTCCCAAAATGCTTGAGAACTCGCCGGCTTGACTCGTTCGCGGCATTTAGCGGGGGGATTTTGCAGTTTCGGACAAGTTTCCGGTCGAAAATCTCGAACAGCGGGCAGCCAGATAGGCCCGTACGGACATCCAGAGTCCGAGCCCCGCTTGCCCAGCCCTGAGAGGCCTCAAACCGAGCAAAAAAGTTGTCTATACTGTAAATTTCGACGCGGGTCACCTATCGACGGCACGCCAGCCGCCCCGGGAACGTCGCTGCCATGTTCTGGCGGATCAAAAGCGAAATAGCCCCAACAGCACGTCGGACCGGTCATTTCGGCAGTCCAGAAGTCGGAAACAAGCCTAAAGACCACCCCAGAATAGTCCCAAAATGCCTGGAGAACTCGCCGGCTTGACCCGTCCACGGCATTTGGCGGGGATTTTGCAGTTTCGGTGCAATTTCCGGTCTGAAATCTCGAACACTGGGCAGCCAGATAGGCCCGTACGGACATCCGATGGCCGAGCCCCAGTTGCCCAGCCCTGAGAGGCCCTAAACCGAGAAAAAAATTTCTCTATGTTGTAAATTTCGACGCGGGTCACCTACCGGCGGCACGCCGGCCCCCCCAGGAACGTCGCTGCCCTGTTCTGCCGAATCGAAAGCGGAACGGCCCCAACAGCACGTAGGACCGGTGATTTCGGCTGCCCAAACGTCGGAAACAGGAAAAAGACCACCCCAAAATGGTCCCAAAATGCCTAGAGAACTCGCCGGCTTGACCCGTACACGGCATTTGGCGGAGATTTTGCAATTTGGGTCTAGTTTCCGATCGGAAATCTGGAACAGCAGGCAGCCAGATAGGCCCGTACGGACATTCGGAGGCCAAGCCCCACTTGCCCAGCCCTAATAGGCCCTAAACCGAGCAAAAAGGTTGTCTATGTTGTAAATTTCAACGCATGTCCCCTACCGGTGACACACCATCCGCCCCGGGAACGTCGCTGCCCTATTTTTGTGGATCGAAAGTGGAACGGCCCCAACAGAACGTCGGACCGATGATTTTGACTACCGGAAGTAGGAAACAGGCCAAAAGACCACCCCATAATGGTCCCAAAATGCCTGGAGAACTCCCCGGCTTGACCCGTTCGCGGCATTTGGCGGATATTTTGCAGTTTGGGTCCAGTTTCCGGTCGGAAATCTCAAACAGTGGGCAGCCAGATGGGCCCGCACGGACATCCAGAGGCCGAGCACCACTTGCCCAGCCTTGAGGGGCCCCAAACCGAGCAAAAAAGTTGTCTATGTTGCAAATTTCGACGCGAGTCACCTACCGGCGACACGCCAGCCGCCACGGTAACGTCGCTACCCTATTCTGGCGGATCGAAAGCGGAACGGCCCCAACAGTACGCCGAACCGGTGATTTCGGCTGCCCATAAGTCGGAAACACGCTAAAAGACCACCCCAAATTGGTCCCAAAATGCCTGGGGAATTCGCCGACTTGACCCGTTCGCGGCATTTGACGGGAATTATGCAGTTTAGGTCTAATTTCCGGTCTAAAATCTCGATCAGCGGGTAGTCGGATAGGCCCGTACGGACATCCGGAGACCGAGCCCCACTTGCCCAGCCCTGAGAGGCCCTAAACCGAGCAAAAAAGTTGTCTATGTTGTAAATCTCGACACGGGTCACCTACACGCGGCACGCCAGCCGCCTCGGGAACGTCGTTGCCCAGTTCTGGCGGATCGAAAGCGGAACAGAACCAACAGCACGCCGGACCGATGATTTCGACTGCCCAGACGTCGGAAGCAGGCCAAGAGACCACCCTAGAATGGTCCCAAAATGCCTGGAGAACTCGCCGGCTTGACCCGTTCGCGGCATTTGGCGGATATTTTGCAGTTTGGGTCCAGTTTCCGGTCGGAAATCTCAAACAGTGGGCAGCCAGATGGGCCCGTACGGACATCCAAAGGCCGAGCACCACTTGCCCAGCCTTGAGGGGCCCCAAACCGAGCAAAAAAGTTGTCTATGTTGTAAATTTCGACACGAGTCACCTACCGGCGACACGCCAGCCGCCACGGTAACGTCGCTGCCCTATTCTGGCGGATCGAAAGCGGAACGGCCCCAACAGTACGCCGAACCGGTGATTTCGGCTGCCCATAAGTCGGAAACACGCTAAAAGACCACCCCAAATTTGTCCCAAAATGCCTGGGGAATTCGCCGGCTTGACCCGTTCGCAGCATTTGACGGGAATTATGCAGTTTAGGTCTAATTTCCGGTCTAAAATCTCGATCAGCGGGTAGTCGGATAGGCCCGTACGGACATCCGGAGACCGAGCCCCACTTGCCCAGCCCTGAGAGGACCTAAACCGAGCAAAAAAGTTGTCTATGTTGTAAATCTCGACGCGGGTCACCTACACGCGGCACGCCAGCCGCCCCGGGAACGTCGTTGCCTAGTTCTGGCGGATCGAAAGCTGAACAGAACCAACAGCACGCCGGACCGGTGATTTCGACTGCCCAGACGTCGGAAGCAGGCCAAAAGACCACCCTAGAATGGTCCCAAAATGCCTGGAGAACTCGCCGGCTTGACCCGTTCGCGGCATTTGTCGGGGATTTTGCAGTTTGGGTCCAGTTTTCGGTCTGAAATCTCGAACACCGGGCAGCCAGATAGGCCCGTACGGAGATCCGGAGGCCGAGCCCCATTTGCCCAGCCCTCAGAGGCCCTAAACCGAGCAAAAAAGTTGTTTATCTTGTAAATTTCGACGCGGGTCACCTACCAGTGGCACACCAGCCGCCTCGGGAACGTCGCTGCCCTGTTTTGGCGGATCAAAAGCAGAACCGCCCTAGCAGCACGCCGGACCGGTGATTTCAGCTGCCCAGACGTCGGAAACAGTCCAAAAGACAACCCTAAAATGGTCCCAAAATGCTTGAGAACTCGCCGGCTTGACTCATTCGCGGCATTCAGCGGGGGGATTTTGCAGTTTCGGACAAGTTTCCGGTCGGAAATCTCGAACAGCGGGCAGCCAGATAGGCCCGTACGGACATCCAGAGTCCGAGCCCCACTTGCCCAGCCCTGAGAGGCCTCAAACCGAGCAAAAAAGTTGTCCATACTGTAAATTTCGACGCGGGTCACCTATCGACAGCACGCCAGCCGCCCCGGGAACGTCGCTGCCATGTTCTGGATGATCAAAAGCGAAATGGCCCCAACAGCACGTCGGACCGATCATTTCGGCTGTCCAGAAGTCGGAAACAAGCCAAAAGACCACCCTAGAATAGTCCCAAAATGCCTGGAGAACTCGCCGGCTTGACCCGTCCACGGCATTTGGCGGGGATTTTGCAGTTTGGGTGCAATTTCCGGTCTGAAATCTTGAACACTAGGCAGCCAAATAGGCCCGTACGGACATCCGGAGGCCGAGCCCCAGTTGCCCAGCCCTAAGAGGCCCTAAACCGAGAAAACAATTTCTCTATGTTGTAAATTTCTACGCAGGTCACCTACCGGCGGCACGCCGGCCGCCCCAGGAACGTCGCTGCCCTGTTCTGCCGAATCGAAAGCGGAACGGCCCCAACAGCACGTAGGACCGGTGATTTCGGCTGCCCAGACGTCGGAAACAGGAAAAAGACCACCTCAGAATGGTCCCAAAATGCCTAGAGAACTCGCCGGCTTGACCCGTACACGGCATTTGGCGGAGATTTTGCAGTTTGGGTCTAGTTTCCGATCGGAAATCTCGAACAGCGAGCAGCCAGATAGGCCCGTACGGACATTCGGAGGCCAAGCCCCACTTGCCCAGCCCTAAGAGGCCCTAAACCGAGCAAAAAAGTTGTCTATGTTGTAAATTTCGACACGAGTCACCTACCGGTGGCACGCCAGCCGCCTCGGGAACGTCGCTGCCCTGTTCTGGCGGATCGAAAGCCGACCGGCCCTAGCAGCACACCGGACCTATGATTTCGGCTGCCCAGACTTCGGAAACAGGCCAAAAGACCACCCCAGAATGGTCCCAAAATGCCTAGAGAACTCGCCTGCTTGACCCGTACACGGCATTTGGCGGAGATTTTGCAGTTTGGGTCTAGTTTCCGATCGGAAATCTCGAACAGCAGGCAGCCAGATAGGCCCATACGGACATTCGGAGGCCAAGCCCCACTTGCCCAGCCCTAAGAGGCCCTAAACCGAGCAAAAACGTTGTCTATGTTGTAAATTTCGACGCATGTCCCCTGCCGGCGACACGCCATCCGCCCCGGGAATGTCGCTGCCCTATTTTTGTGGATCGAAAGTGGAACGGCCCCAACAGAACGCCGAACCGATGATTTCGACTACCGGAAGTAGGAAACAGGCCAAAAGACCACCCCAGAATGGTCCCAAAATGCCTGGAGAACTCGCCGGCTTGACCCGTTCGCGGCATTTGGCAGATATTTTGCAGTTTGGGTCTAGTTTCCGGTCGGAAATCTCAAACAGTGGGCAGCTAGATAGGCCCGTATGGACATCCAGAGGCCGAGCACCACTTGCCCAGCCTTGAGGGGCCCCATACCGAGCAAAAAAGTTATCTATGTTGTAAATTTCGACGCGAGTCACCTACCGACGACACGCCAGCCGCCACGGTAACGTCGCTACCCTATTATGGTGGATCGAAAGCGGAACGGCCCCAACAGTACACCGAACCGGTGATTTCGGCTGCCCATAAGTCAGAAACACGCTAAAAGACCACCCCAGATTGGTCCCAAAATGCCTGGGGAATTCGCCGGCTTGACCCGTTCGCGGCATTTGGCGGGAATTATGCAGTTTAGGTCTAATTTCCGGTCTAAAATCTCGATCAGCGGGTAGCCAGATAGGCCCGTACGGACATCTGGAGACCGAGCCCCACTTGCCCAGCCCTGAGAGGCCCTAAACCGAGCAAAAAAGTTGTCTATGTTGTAAATCTCGACGTGGGTCACCTACACGCGGCACGCCAGCCGCCTCGGGAACGTCGTTGCCTAGTTCTGGCCGATCGAAAGCGGAACAGAACCAACAGCACGCTGGACAGGTGATTTCGACTGCCCAGACGTCGGAAGCAGGCCAAAAGACCACCCAGAATGGTCCCAAAATGCCTGGAGAACTCGCCGGCTTGACCCGTTCGCGGCATTTGTCGGGGATTTTACAGTTTGGGTCCAGTTTCCGGTCTGAAATCTCGAACACCGGGCAGCCAGATAGGCCCGTACGGAGATCCGGAGGCCGAGCCCCATTTGCCCAGCCCTGAGCGGCCCTAAACCGAGCAAAAAAGTTGTCCATGTTGTAAATTTCGACGCGAGTCACCTACCGGCGGCATGCCAGGCGCTCCGTGAACGTCGCTGCCCTATTCTGGCGGATTGAAATCGAAACGGACCCAACAGCACGTTGGACCAGTGATTTCGGCTGCCCAGACGTCGGGAACAAGCCAAAAGACCACCTCAGAATTGTCCCAAAATGCCTGAGAACTCGCCGGCTTGACACGTTCGCGGCATTTGGTGGGGATTTTAAGGTTTGGGTCCAGTTTCCGGTCGGAAATCTCGAACAACGGGCAGCCAAATAGGCCCGTACGGACATCCGGAGGCCAAGCCCCACTTGCCCAGCCCTGAGAGGCCCTAAACCGTGCAAAAAAGTTTTCTATGTTGTAAATTTCGACGCGGGTCACCTACCGGCGGGATGCCAGCCGCCCCGAGAACGTCGATGCCCTGTTCTGGCGGATCGAAAGCGGAATGGCCCCAACAGCACGCCGGACCGGTGTTTTCCGCTGCCCAAAAGTCGGAAACAGGTCGAAAGACCACCCCAGATTGGTCCCAAAATGCCTGGAGAACTCGCCGGCTTGACCCGTTCGCGGCATTTGGCGGCGATTTTGCAGTTTGGATCCAGTTTCCGGTCGGAAATCTCGAACAGGGGGCAGCTAGATAGGCCCATACGGACATCCGAAGGCCATACCTCACTTGCCCAGCCCTGAGAGGCCCTAAACCGAGCAAAAAAGTTGTCTATGTTGTAAATTTTAACGCGGTTCACCTACCGGCGACACGCCAGCTGCCCCGGGAACGACGCTGCACTGTTCTAGCGGATCAAAAGCGGAACGGCCCCAACAGAACGCCGGAACAGTGATTTCGGCTGCCCAGACGTCGGAGACATGCCAATAGACCACCCCAGAATGGTCCCAAAATGCCTGGAGAACTCGCCAGATTTACCCGTTCGCGGCATTTGGTGGGGATTTTGCCATTTGGGTCCAGTTTTCGGTCGGAAATCTCGAACAGCGGGCTACTAGATAGGCCCGTACGGACAACCGGAGTCCGAGACCCACTTGCCCAGCCCTGAGAGGCCCTAAACCGAGCAAAAAAGTTGTCTATGTTGTAAATTTCGACGCAGGTCACCTACCGGCAACACGCCAGCCGCTCCGGGAACATCGACGACCTGTTCCGGCGGATCGAAAGCGGAATGGCCCCAACATCACGCCGGACGGGTGATTTCGGCTGCCCAGAAGTCGGAAACAGGCCAAAAGACCACCCCAGAATGGTCCCAAAATGCCTGGAGAACTCGCCGGCTTGACCCGTTCGTGGCATTTGGCTCGGATTTTGCAGTTAGGGCCTAGTTTCTGGTCTGAAATCTCGAACACCGGGCAGCCAAATAGGCCCGTAAAGACATCCGGAGGCCGATCCCCACTTGCCCAGCCCTGAGAGGCCCTAAACCGAGCAAAAAAGTTGTCTATGTTGTAAATTTCGATGCGGTCACCTACCAGTGGCACGCCAGCCGCCTCAGGAACGTCGCTGCCCTGTTCTGGCGGATCGAAAGTGGAACGGCCCCAATAGCACGCCGAACCGGTGATTTCGGCTGCCCAGAAGTCGGAAACAGGCCAAAAGACCACCCCAGAATGGTCCCAAAATGCTTGGAGAACTCGCCGGCTTGACCCGTTCGCACCATTTGGCGGGGATTTTGCAGTTTGGGTCCTGTTTCTAGTCTAAAATCTCGAACAGCGGGCAGCCAGATAGGCCCGTACGGACATCCGGAGGCCGATGCCCACTTGCCCAGCCCTGAGAGGCCCTAAACCAAGCAAAAAAGTTGTCTATCTTGTAAATTTCGATGCGGGTCACCTACCGGTGGCACGCCAGCCGCCTCGGGAACGTCGCTGCCCTGTTCTGGTGGATCAAAAGCAGAACAGCCCTAGCAGCACGCCGGACCGGTGATTTCAGCTGCCCAGACGTCGGAAACAGTCCAAAAGACAACCCTAAAATGGTCCCAAAATGCTTGAGAACTCGCCGGCCTGACTCGTTCGCGGCATTTAGCGGGGGGATTTTGCAGTTTCGGACAAGTTTCCGGTCGGAAATCTCGAACAGCGGGCAGCCAGATAGGCCCGTACGGACATCCAGAGTCCGAGCCCCACTTGCCCAGCCCTGAGAGGCCTCAAACCGAGCAAAAAAGTTGTCTATACTGTAAATTTCGACGCGGGTCACCTATCGACGGCACGCCAGCCGCCCCGGGAACGTCGCTGCCATGTTCTAGCGGATCAAAAGCGAAACGGCCCCAACAGCACGTCGGACCGGTCATTTCGGCAGTCCAGAAGTCGGAAACAAGCCAAAAGACCACCCCAGAATAGTCCCAAAATGCCTGGAGAACTCGCCGGCTTGACCTGTCCACGACATTTGGCGGGGATTTTGCAGTTTGGGTGTAATTTCTGGTCTGAAATCTCGAACACTGGGCAACCAGATAGGTCCGTACGGACATCCGGAGGCCGAGCCCCAGTTGCCCAGCCCTGAGAGGCCCTAAACCGAGAAAACAATTTCTCTATGTTGTAAATTTCGACGCGGATCACCTACCGGTGGCACGCCGGCCGCCCCAGGAACGTCGCTGCCCTGTTCTGCTGAATCAAAAGCGGAACGGCCCCAACAGCACGTAGGACCGGTGATTTCGGCTGCCCAGACGTCGGAAACAGGAAAAAGACCACCTCAGAATGGTCCCAAAATGCCTAGAGAACTCGCCGGCTTGACCCGTACACGGCATTTGGCGGAGATTTTGCAGTTTGGGTCTAGTTTCCGATCGGAAATCTCGAACAGCGGGCAGCCAGATAGGCCCGTACTGACATTCGGAGGCCAAGCCCCACTTGCCCAGCCCTAAGAGGCCCTAAACCGAGCAAAAAAGTTGTCTATGTTGTAAATTTCGACACGAGTCACCTACCGGTGGCACGCCAGCTGCCTCGGGAACGTCGCTGCCCTGTTCTGGCGAATCGAAAGCCGACCGACCCTAGCAGCACACCGGACCTGTGATTTCGGCTGCCCAGACTTCGGAAACAGGCCAAAAGACCACCCCAGAATGGTCCCAAAATGCCTAGAGAACTCGCCGGCTTGACCCGTACACGGCATTTGGCGGAGATTTTGCAATTTGGGTCTAGTTTCCGATCGGAAATCTGGAACAGCAGGCAGCCAGATAGGCCCGTACGGACATTCGGAGGCCAAGCCCCACTTGCCCAGCCCTAATAGGCCCTAAACCGAGCAAAAAGGTTGTCTATGTTGTAAATTTCGACGCATGTCCCCTACCGGCGACACGCCATCCGCCCCGGGAACGTCGATGCCCTATTTTTGTGGATCGAAAGTGGAACGGCCCCAACAGAACGCCGGACCGATGATTTCGACTACCGGAAGTAGGAAACAGGCCAAAAGACCACCCCAGAATGGTCCCAAAATGCCTGGAGAACTCGCCGGCTTGACCCGTTCGCGGCATTTGGCGGATATTATGCAGTTTGGGTCTAGTTTCCGGTTGGAAATCTCAAACAGTGGGCAGCCAGATGGGCCCGTACGGACATCCAGAGGCCGAGCACCACTTGCCCAGCCATGAGAGGCCCTAAACCGAGCAAAAAAGTTGTCTATATTGTAAATCTCGACGCGGGTCACCTACCGGCGACACGCCAGCCGCCCCGGGAACGTCGATGCCCTGTTCTGGCGGATCGAAAGCAGAACGGCACCAACAGCACATCGGACCAGTGATTTCGGCTGCCTAGAAGTCGAAAACAGGCCAAAAGACAACCCAGAATGGTCCCAAAATGCCTGGAGAACTCACCGGCTTGACCCGTTCACGGCATTTGGCGTGGATTTTGAGGTTTGGGTCCAGTTTCCAGTCGAAAATCTCGAACAGCGAGCAGCCAGATAGGCCCGTACGGACATTCGGTGGCCAAGCCCCACTTGCCCAGCCTTGAGAGGCCCTAAACCGAGCAAAAAAGTTGTCTATGTTGTAAATTTCGATGAGGGTCACCTACCGGCGGCACGCCAGCCGCCACGGGAACATCGATGCCCGTTCTGGTGGATCGAAAGGGGAACGGACCCAACAGCACGCCAGACCAGTGATTTCGGCTGGCCAGAAGTCGGAAACAGGGCAAAAGACCATCCTAGAATGGTCCCAAAATGCCTAGAGAACTTGCCGGCTTGACCCGTTCGCGGCATTTGGCGGGGATTTTGCAGTTTGGGTCTAGTTTCCGGTCGGAAATCTCGAACAGCGGGCAGCCAGATAGGCCCGTACGGACATCCGGAGGCCGAGCCCCTCTTGCCAAGCCCTGAGAGGCCCTAAACCGAGAAAAAAAGTTGTCTATGTTGTAAATTTCGATGCGGGTCACCTACCGGCGGCACGCCAGCCGCCCCGGGAACATCGCTGCCCTGTTCTGGTTGATCGAAAGCAGAACAGCCCCAACAGCACGCCGGACCGGTGATTTCGGCTGCCTAGACGTCGGAAACAGGCCAAAAGACCCCCCTAGAATGGTCCCAAAATGCGTGGAGAACTCGCCGGCTTGACCCGTTCGCGGCATTTGGCTGGGATTTTGCGGTTTGGGTCCAGTTTCCGGTCAGAAATCTCGAACAGTGAGCAGCAAGATAGACCCGTACGGACATCCGGAGGCGGATCCCCACTTGCCCAGCCTTAAGAGGCCCTAAACCGAGCAAAAAAGTTGTCTATGTTGTAAATTTCGACGCGGGTCACCTACCGGCGACACGCCAGCCGCCCCGGGAACGTCGATGCCCTGTTCTGGCAGATCGAAAGCAGAACGGCACCAACAGCACATCGGACCAGTGATTTCGGCTGCCTAGAAGTCGAAAACAGGCCAAAAGACAACCCAGAATGGTCCCAAAATGCCTGGAGAACTCACCGGCTTGACCCGTTCACGGCATTTGGCGTGGATTTTGAGGTTTGGGTCCAGTTTCCAGTCGAAAATCTCGAACAGCGAGCAGCCAGATAGGCCCGTACGGACATTCGGTGGCCAAGCCCCACTTGCCCAGCCTTGAGAGGCCCTAA
Organism: Corymbia citriodora subsp. variegata; assembly: GCA_014858505.1. Lineage (NCBI taxonomy): Eukaryota > Viridiplantae > Streptophyta > Magnoliopsida > Myrtales > Myrtaceae > Corymbia > Corymbia citriodora. Next base: position 35,451 of record MU089623.1, on the reverse strand, counting down.
ACCGAGCAAAAAAGTTGTCTATGTTGTAAATTTCGATGCGGGTCACCTACCGGCGGCACGCCAGCCGCCACGGGAACATCGATGCCCGTTCTGGTGGATCGAAAGGGGAACGGCCCCAACAGCACGCCGGACCAGTGATTTCGGCTGGCCAGAAGTCGGAAACAGGCCAAAAGACCATCCCAGAATGGTCCCAAAATGCCTAGAGAACTCGTCGGCTTGACCCGTTCGCGGCATTTGGCGGGGATTTTGCAGTTTGGGTACAGTTTCTGGTCGAAAATCTCGAACAGCGGGCAACCAGATAGGCCCGTACGGACATCCGGAGTCCGAGCCCCTCTTGCCCAGCCCTGAGAGGCCCTAAACCGAGCAAAAAAGTTGTCTATGTTGTAAATTTCGCCACGGGTCACCTATCGGCGTTACGCCAGCCGCCCCGGGAACGTCGATGCCCTGTTCTTGCGGATCGAAAGCGGAATGGCTCCAACAGCACGCCGAACCGGTGATTTCGGCTGCCTTGAAGTCGGAAACACGCCAAAAGACCACCTCAGAATGGTCCCAAAATGCCTGGAGAACTCGCCGGCTCGACCCGTTGGCGGCATTTGGCGGGGATTTTGCAGTTTGGGTCCTGTTACCGGTCTGAAATCTCGAACATCGGGCAGCCAGATAGGCCCGTACGGACATCCGGAGGCTGAGCCCCACTTGCCCAGCCCTGAGAGGCCCTAAACCGAGCAAAAAAGTTATCTATGTTGTAAATTTCGACGCGGGTCACCTACCGGTGGTACGCCAGCTGCCCCGGGAACGTCGCTGCCCTGATCTGGCGGATCGAAAGCGGAACGGCCCCAACAGCACGCCGGACCGGTGATTTCGGCTGCCCAGACATCAGAAATAGGCCAAAAGACCACCCCAGAATGGTCCCAAAATGCTTGAGAACTCGCCGGCTTGACTCGTTCGTGGCATTTGGCGAGGGGATTTTGTAGTTTGGGTACAATTTCCGGTCGGAAATCTTGAACAGCGGGCAGCCAGATAGGCCCGTACGGACATCCGGAGTCTGAGCCCCACTTGCCCATCCTTGAGAGGCCCTAAACCGAGCAAAAAAGTTGTCTATGTTATAAATTTCGACGCGGGTCACCTACCGGCGGCACGCCAGCCGCCCCGGGAACATCGCTGCCCTGTTCTGGCAAATCGAAAGCGGAACGGCCCCAACAACACGCCGGACCAGTGATTTCGGCTGCCCAGAAGTCAGAAACAGGCCAAAAGACTACCCTAGAATGGTCCCAAAATGCCTGGAGAACTCGCCGGCTTGACCCGTTCGCGGCATTTGGCGGGGATTTTGCAGTTTAGGTCCAGTTTTCGGTCGGAAATCTCGCACAGCGGGCAACCAGATAGGCCCGTATGGACATCTGGAGGTCGAGCCCCACTTGCCCAGCCCTAAGAGGCCCTAAACCGAGCAAAAAGGTTGTCTATGTTGTAATTTTCGACACGGGTCACCTACCGGCGGCACGCCAGCCGCCTCGGGAACGTCACTGCCCTATTCTGACGGATCGAAAGTGGAACGGCCCCAACAGCACGCCGGAACAGTGATTTCGGCTGCCCAGAAGTCGGAAACAGGCCGAAAGACCACCCCAGAATGGTCCCAAAATGCCTGGAGAACTCGCCAGCTTGACTCGTTCACGGCATTTGGCGGGGATTTTGTAGTTTGGGTCCAATTTTCAGTCTGAAATCCCGAACAGCGGGCAGCCAAATAGGCCCGTACAGACATCCGGAGGCCGAGCCCCACTTGCCTAGCCCTGAGAGGCCCTAAACCGACCAAAAAAGTTGTCTATGTTGTAAATTTCGACGCGGGTCACCTACCGGCGGCACGCTAGCCGCCCCGGGAACGTCGTTGCCCTGTTCTGGCGGATCGAAAGGTTACTGGACATTGAGGGGAATGGGTTTTGTCTTCTCTGCATGTAGTTGTTTTGGCCTTTAGCAAGCTTTTCATATTGAGCATTAGTATTAGATTGTGCGCCGGTATCTATTCCTATGCAAAATACTTTGCTCCACATTGCTCTGATTACAATAATTTTTTGCTCCAGAGATTGTCTTTTTGTTCCAATAGAGGGAATATTTCTGTAAGACTCCTGGTGTGGACTTTCAACTGCATATTTTATGACTTGATGCTTCTGGTTCTCTTTTTCCAGAGTTCTTTTCTCATGAAAAAATTTTTAGATACCATTGATCAATAGATCTCTATCTACCTTTCACTAGTTTCCAAGTTAATAGTGAATTCAATTTGCTTGAGATGGTTGTTGAGACTGAGGTTTTATCCGGTTGTGATCACGACGACCATTAGTAAGTTGGACAATGCGGAAACAAATTGCTTTTATATGGATATGGTATCTTTTTGATTTTGTATAGCTACTGAATATTGATTAAGACAAAGAAGATATACTAATTGCAGGAGTCTTTCAATTATTTCATAGTTACTGCAAGGATAATACACGCATTAGTTTGGCTGGATAATTAGTTTTTGGTGCATTCCCTAGCTAGTAATTTCACATCAAATAACTAGTTGGTCGCATATGGATGAGGTTCTTGCCTTCTTGGGAAATTGCCTTAGTCAAATATGAGATTGGTCTAATCTTTTTTCTTTGTTATTCAGTTGTAATCACATCGATTTCCCTGTAATGGATATAAGATTCACCTGATGGAGATGTTTCATAGAGCCCAGTCGGTATTGATTTCTCATTTTCTGATGTTGTTTAGGTGGATGGTCCTTTTTAATAGCATACTCTAGATATTGGGAAGGTGATCTTCAAGAGTGTCGCAACCACATCCAACTTTTCATAGTGATGTTTCTTTTTTGGTTGTATATTTTCTGGCTTGCCATTGTCTCATTAGCTCTCTAGGAACTACTCATCTGCAAATGCTATTAGATGTTGAAGTATTTACTAGTGTCCAGGTTCTGGTACTATTGACAAACCTCTGGGCACTTCCATTCATTCGTTTCAGTAACCTGGTTCTTGTCATATAATGAGTTTGGTACCTACCTTGATCATGTAACCTTATGATAGCTATGTCTAATTCCGATCAAGAAGCGATTTCCAAATATTTGTTAGTATTACTCGTTTTCCTTTTCATTGATGCTTTCCTTGCAAGGCCCTATCGTTTGCGTTGTCATCAATCAAGAGAGGCGATAAAATTGAGAAGATGCCAATCACACTTGTAGTTCTTTATACTAATGATGAGGTCTTAGCGTATCTCCTTCACCTCCTAGGGACCTGAATCCATTGTTTGGAGTTTTTATATATCTATGGTTTTTCATGAGAGGTTAGTTAAGCATGCTGTAATTTGTGAACATGTATTATTGGCACCATATGTTACTCTGCTGTCTTGAGATTTACTTGAATGTTCAACTTTGGAAACATCTTTAGGACACATGATCATGATGATGGATTTGTATTTTACTCATTTCTGAATCGCTATCGTCAAAGTTTGAGCATAGTTACAACTGTCTCTATCTTGACGGTTATCTCTTTCTTTGGATGACAAGTGGGAGAAGAGGGTTGTCTTGCAGATTCTAAATCTATTTATTTGAAGAAGCCAGGATCTTCTATTTCCATGTCCCTCAGCCCCAAATTGTCATATTGATTTCAAATCTATTTGGAGCCAGGTCCATTGATCTGTGTTCTTCAGCTCTTTCATTTCTCCATCATCTCTTATGATTTTCAAGCATTGTTGATTATGAAATACTAGGGCTTATGTTCTTACTTGTGTTATATATATGGTGGCAGGGCCAGGCTTAATTGTTAGAAGGTATTGTCAACCTGACATAACTGAATAGATTCGGACAGGTTAGTGAGGTAACGATTCAAAGTCAAGTTCACTCTCGACTTTGTAGAGGTGGGTATTAAAGTGATGTGTGTTATTTGTACCTTCTTATGTGATATGATACTTGTTTTGGATCATTCTTCAAATGTCACATGTGTTTTTATATTTGAAAGGAGCTTCTGTGGCGCAAGAAAAGCTGTAACGCATGCGTTTGGTAAATAGAGTTGGGTCTTTCCTTCAAGAAAAGTTGTAACGCATGCAGTGAGGAAGACCATTTAAAGCAATGGGGCGGCCATTGAATTTGCTAGGGTGCAGCTATGGTGGATCAGTTGGCTTAGAGAGAGTGCAGTTATGTCTTTGGTGTAAAGACGAATTAGCTTATCCCATCTGTAGCTGAAAATTTTATGCTCTTCTAAACTTTTAAGTCACAAGAAATATCTGGAAGAGAGAATCGTCGTGCCTTCATTGTGGTGTGGCCGGAGGAGGGCGAGATGAGATCCACTTGTTGATAAGCTCAAGTAGGGATGGATGTCTTCATATTGTAGGAATATGTTTTGCCAAGGGAGCAAGTGAATCTAGACGGCTGCTACATTGTAATTCTCGATTCATAATGATAATATCGTGCTCCTTCTCATCTGTGGATGTAGGTCAAACTGGCCAAACCACGTAAAATTTCCCGTCCAAATTGTGGTAGTTTATTATTATTTTTTGTGCCGATGGTTTAGGTTAAGATGAAATGACAAAACAGAAAGAAAAATAAGAATTTTGTCATATAGTTATCTTAACTTAAATTAAAAATACATATATGTGGCAACTAGCATACATGATTTCTCTAATTAATGTCAAATGCTCAAAAATCTTCGCATGTATTGACAGTCCATGATCATCCCAAATGATCGTATGGACTTTGGTGGTGAAGGAGATGAATGAATTGATATATAATAAAGAGTTGAATTACTTTAGTTGTTTTACAAAGGGATCATATTTTTATTTCAAGGCAGTATTTCTATTGTAATATCAAGGATAACAAACTTCAATTGAAACTATTACCATGTTTAGAAGCCAATAATGAAATATAAGTGAAATTATCCTAGATCTAAAGAAAAAGAATACACTATTGATTTATTAAAGATAAGCTCGTGGTTTAATACTTATTTAGTGCGTCTTTATAAATCATTAATTTAATAGTTAATAGTTGTGGATTTATAAACTAAATGATGTGATAATATCCAAAGACAGGTAAAACGGTCATAGGGAAATTCATCAGTTTCAATTTTGAGGGCAAGGACCCTGTGGGGGAGGGAAAAAAATTAGGTTAATAGCATCACATTTTCTTTCCTTGCCATCAATTCATTCACATGGTTGAATTATCTCTTTTCATTCCTATTACAAGCCGAATGAGAGCACAAATCCAAATCTTCCAAAGAGCTCTCAATTTTATCCAAACCTTTTGATACAATCCAAATATTTCGCTGGATTCCTTACCAAATTTTTGATTTCACCTTTAAAGAAAGAAAGCTCATCTAGTTTTATTATCAAAGGGAGGATATCTAAGGGTAAATAATCTAAGCATATCTTTAGTTGAAAGGACAATAATTATCAATAGTTATTAAGATGAATTTTTTTATTAGTGAATCTCGTTTGGGATAGATTTGATATAATTAGGAAAGGTAGGGATTTATTTTGATAACCTCGAAAGGTAGGGATAAAATTGAAAGAGGAGAAAAGATGTGCACGAATTTGTATTGATCATTTGTTTTAATAACGAAAATGAGGGCTATATCATTGAAATCCAATGCACACTTCATGATCCCTTTACGAAAAGAAGGCAAATTCCTTAATGAGGGTTAGGTGCAAATCAAAAGAAAGCGGAGCAAGTTAACCCAACCTTCTCGATGAAGATGTACAAAATTGCACTCAAAGTGATCCATATAAAGATTCGCACCTTGCCCATTTCACCCTCACAATTTTGAGATCAATACAGAGTGAAGGGGTCAATTCATCTTTGTGACATTCCTTAACATTCAATCTTCATATAGTGTTATAAACCCAATTTGAGAATTGTTGCCTTTTAGTATAGGGTACATGCATCTTCAATTTGAAAATATGGACCATCATCCAATTACTAAGTTCCTATGTTCCACCTAAGAAAGACTGGTTGCATCCGCATCACAATTTCTAAAACATCAGTCATTGGATAAAGAAAATTGTCCTTAGGATATTAAGAAAAGGACAAATTCCAATAAAAGGCACAGCCTTAGAATAAATTCAATGCCACCTTACAAACAATCAATAAAAATACAAGGTTTTACGCCTAGGAAAATTAAACACTATCTGAAAAAACATAATCTTCAATATTCAAGTTACTTCTTTCAAATTTTTTAAAGAAGGAATAACGTACTACTGTGGAAACAAGTCGCAATGAATCGTTGTTAAAAATCCCAAATGGCAGCTAAGAGGCAATTTGTGACATGCAAGGTTGCCCGGTCATTGCATGCGAGTACATAAAATTATTAAAGCCTCGGATCAAATAAAAAATTCAATGACGATTGCCCAATTTAGACTTTAACTAAAGTGAAAGAAGTATTTTTTATATTCACATTGTCCATTGTTGGTACCAAAAATTGTCAAGGCTATCATTCAAAATCTTAATCGAGGGGAGTGGTAGTGAGTTTCTTCTTTTCACTTACGGCTAAATGACTTTTATTTTTTTACTTTTGATTTGAATTAATTTTGCAAAACAAATATTTTCACTTTTTTTTTTAACACAAAATACTTGAAACTTTCGAGTAGAATCTTATGTGATATTTTTCATAATCCTTTGAGTAAATGCAATTGATAGTTCTTGTAAATTGTACGAGAATTTAAATCATCTCATTGTTTTTTTTCATGAAGTCATTTTGTAATATGTAAAATGATAACGTTAATCTTTATTAGACTTTTTTTTTCCTCTTCTCTTTTTTTTCAAACATGAGACTGTCGGACCACTAACATGGATAATAAAGTGCATGTATCATATAATGACCAGCTCGATATTTTCATGTTGTGACATAATACCAAATCGGCAACATGAAAAAAACAGGTGTCCATCGCCCATCCCACCACCACCACCACCACCACCACCACCACCACCACCAGCCTTTGCCTTTGTCTCCCTAGACCATCCTATCAACATCAGCAAAGCCCCTCGCCATTGCGCCTTTCTAATTTGGCGACCATGGTTGCCACAAGCTCAAGCAGTGAGCCACCGGGAATACTACTTGCTCGGGCTCAAGTAATGAGCAAAGAGACATATGTGGAAAACATATATATTTTTTCCCATAAGAAAAAGCTCATTTTGGTAATTTTGGTGGCCTCAAATCAAAGGGAGCGTAATGGAATGGCTCATGGACAATGAGTATCGCTTCTAAAAAGTTAGACCCGTTAAATGCGTGAGTAGAGTCGAAAATAGTTATTGATTCATTTAACCTGTTTTGACTCATATTCATACGGTACATATTTAGTGATCCATATTCGATCGAATCTATACCTAATTTGACCAGTATTGTTAAAACTTATTAATATTTTAGGAAAACTCATGCCCACTCTAAGTTTTACTAATTAGATAATAACAAATTAAATAATTAAAAATAGTAAATAAAATGAAAAAAAAAATGTAAAAATTCTGAAATACTTTTTTAGTAAAAAGTAGAGTGGCTTCCAGCTGAATTAAAGTAGCTGGATAGATGTAACTTTCAAATAAAGGTACGTGGGCTAGTAGTAATGCTACGTTATTTTTTAATTTTTTAAAACAAAAGAATATGTCTTTTTATCTGCAAATTTTCGAAATGTAAGCCGCAAGAAGAAGTCAGCACACGTGGCCAAAGATGATTCGTAGCGAGCGTTCATCCCGATCCTTCACGCGGAAGTAGATCGAGGATGCCGCGTGCATCTCACGCAACGGTCGGAATTGGCCAGCTGACCGACTTTCCTAAGTTGAACCGCCAGCAGATCTCGGCCGTCCAATCACCCGACCCTGCTTTGGATTTTTTATATTATCAACGGTCGACCCGAAGTCGGTGATACTTCCCTATAAATAACCGTCCTCTCTTCTCTCGTCCTCCTCACGCGTTTGTTGTTCTGGTGGCCCGCTCCTCTCTCTCCTCTCTTCCCATGGCCTCTGATGGCCGATATAATCGAGAGGAGTAGCGATCCCGATTTAGCGTTCTCCGTCGGCCCTTCTTCTTTTGTTTCGGTTTCTTTGATTGATTGATTGTTGATGGGGGCCGATTGCTTTTCTCGGTCTGATTTTGTGAAGCTGATTGCAGAGACCCAAAGTCCCTGTTGCGCGGAGATTCTTGAGGGTTTCGCTTCGCCTGGATGCCTATGGTTTATCGGTATTATTCCGTTTATGCCTCGTCCTTTTGATCGTTTTGGGATTCATCGATCGAACGATTGATTGTGGAGATTCTCGTCATTCGGTGAATTGGCAGTGTGGCGTCTTGCCTTTTGGATCATAATCTATCGAGGCCTGAGGATGTCGCTTTGGATGTCGTTTTGGGAAGTGTTTGGTTTAGCTCCTCATCCTCTGATCCTTTATTGATACATTGAGCGATCGGTCTTTCCGTGCAATTGTTTTACGAGATGCTTCTGGGATTTTGTTATTTGGTGAATTCGCAGTGGCTTCTTTCCCCTCAGAGCAAAACTGTTTGTCTTTGTCTGAAGATGTCAAGGACGATGGATACGGTGTCAGCTTGTTTCATTAAACATGGGTATTTGGGCTTTTGGAGGACTGCTGATCCTTTTGCCATCTTTTCTTTGGTTGAGATGATGATCACATTTTAGAGCGGTGATAGACTGAAATTTTACTGGTTTTGACGTGAATTTGTTCTTCAGTATTTTGATCTTGGGGAGTTGATTATCGTCTAGTCCTGATTCTCTCACAGGTTGGCGTCTTGCCGGACTTGACAAGTGGTGATCTGTCGCGATCTTTATGATTGTTGGGAATTGGATAAGTTTGTTTTCCAGTCCCATAATTTTCCAATTAATGAGAAAACCGAATGTCATTCCTTTGGAATGGTGGGTGTGTGATCTGTGATGGTTCTATCTTTGCAAGGTGTGCGTGCCCCAACTGATCGCTATTCAATCAAGAACCGCTTCATCTTATTGAATTTTGAAAGCCGGTGTCTCCTTCCTATAAATAGTCCCTCCCTCGTGTCCTCATCCTTCAGTCTCATCGGGCATCTATGATTGTGCATGCATTCCTCACTCAGCTGACAACCTTTGGGAAGTACTCTTCAGAGGAGACATCGTTCCCAAAACACACACTTGATCCTTCTTCTTTTCTTTGTCTCTTAATTGAGTTTTTAATTGGCCTGATTTTGTTTATTCTATGTCTTTTTCTGAAGGTGACGCCTCACCTCCTTGGGACTCTGCCATGTTGTGGGCATTGTTAGGGTTTGCACTCCTCTAGTCATTGATCGATTTATCATTGACTGATCTTTCGAAGTTCAATTGTATATGAGCTGATTTTGGTATTCACTATTCGTGAATTGCAGTGGCTTCTTTCTTCTTGGAGTGATTGTTTTCTCTGAATATGATGTCTGGGAGGATAATGAATACAATGCAACTGGTCAGTTGGTTAAAAGAATAAGACATTTGGGCTTTTTGGAGGACTAATGATCCAATTTTGCACTGTTTGGTTGAGCTGATGATCTAGAAGTCTTGGCTTTAGCACAAGTGATGGGCTGAAATTTTGACAATCATCTAGGCTTCTTTTACAGGTTCAAAGTTTTACTGGACTTGACAGTTGGTGATCTGTCACGTTTTCTGTGGGGCTAAGTTGAGAATTGTTTGAAAGTGGATGAGCTCCGGCTTCTTGGATGTTAGGCTGTCATCGGTTTGAATAAAACTTTTCCTTTATTTGTGTTATTTTCTAGTTAATCCAAAAGATCAGATCTAGTTTCCTTCCCTTCGCAGATCAGAGTTTGGTCAAGGCAATACTTACCTGGCCCAGTTCGATATGGAGTGTGTGGGATCAGTGATGTTCTTTCTTGCTGCATACACATCAATTCCTAATCTATCTTCCGCTTCTGTTATCTTCTAGTTAAGGGGAACGATCAGATATTCTCTTTCCTTGTCAGGTTAGAGTTCAGTCGAGGCATGGTGATCTGTCACGTTTTCTGTGGGGATAAGTGGAGAATTGTGAAAGTGGATGAGCTCCTGCTTCTGGGATGTTAGGCTGCCATTGGTTTGAGTGGAACTTGTCCTTTACTTGTGTTATTTTGTAGTTAGTCCAAAAGATCAGATCTAGTTTCCTTCTTTTTGCAGATCAGAGTTTGGTCGAGGCAATACTTTACCTGGCCCATTTCGATATGGAGTGTCTGGGATCAGTGATGTTCTTTCTTGCTGCATACGCATCAATTCCTAATCTATCTTCCACTTCTGTTATCTTCTAGTTAAGGGAAACAATCAGATGTTCTCTTTCCTTGTCAGGTTAGAGTTCAGTCGAGGCATGGTGATCTGTCACGTTTTCTGTGGGGCTAAGTGGAGAATTGTTTGAAAGTGGATGAGCTTGTGCTTCTGGGATGTTAGGCTGCCATTGGTTTGAGTGGAACTTGTCCTTTGCTTTTGTTATTTTGGAGTTAATCCAAAAGATCAGATCTAGTTTCCTTCCCTTCGCAGATCAGAGTTTGGTCGAGGCAATACTTTACCTGGCCCAAGTTTGATATGGAGTGTCTGGGATCAGTGATGTTTTTTCCTGCTGCATATGCGTCAATTCCTAATCTGTCTTCTGTTTCTGTTATCTTCTAGTTAAGGGGAACGATAAGATGTTCTCTTTCCTTGGCAGGTTAGAGTTCAGATAAAGGCATGGTGGAGAATTGTTTGAAAGTGGATGAACTCCTGCTTCTTGGATGTTAGGCTACCATTGGTTTGAATGGAACTTGTCCTTTACTTGTGTTATTGTCTAGTTTATCCAAAAGATCAGATCTAGTTTCCTTCCGTTCGCAGATCAGAGTTTGGTTGATGCAATACTTTACCTGGTCCAGTTCGATATGGAGTGTCTGGGATTAGTGATGTTCTTTCTTGCTGCATACGCATCAATTCCTAATTTGTCTTCTGCTTCTGTTATCTTCTAGTTAAGGGGAACGATAAGATGTTCTCTTTCCTTGGCAGGATAGAGTTCAGTTGAGGCATGGTGATCTGTCACGTTTTCTGTGGGGCTAAGTGGAGAATTGTTTGAAAGTCAATGAGCTCCTGCTTCTTGGTCGTTAGGCTGCCATTGGTTTGAGTGGAACTTGTCCTTTGCTTTTGTTATTTTGTAGTTAATCCAAAAGATCAGATCTAGTTCCCTTCTCTTCGCTGATCAGAGTTTGGTCGAGGCAATACTTTACCTGGCCCAAGTTCGATATGGAGTGTCTGGGATCAGTGATGTTTTTTCCTGCTGCATATGCGTCAATTCCTAATCTGTCTTCTGCTTCTGTTATCTTCTAGTTAAGGGGAACGATAAGATGTTCTCTTTCCTTGGCAGGTTAGAGTTCAGTTAAAGGCATAGTGGAGAATTGTTTGAAAGTGGATGAACTCCTGCTTCTTGGATGTTAGGCTGCCATTGGTTTGAATGGAACTTGTCCTTTACTTGTGTTATTTTCTAGTTTATCCAAAAGATCAGATCTAGTTTCCTTCCGTTCACAGATCAGAGTTTGGTTGATGCAATACTTTACCTGGCCCAGTTCGATATGGAGTGTCTGGGATTAGTGATGTTCTTTCTTGTTGCATACGCATTAATTCCTAATTTGTCTTCTGCTTCTGTTATCTTCTAGTTAAGGGGAACGATAAGATGTTCTCTTTCCTTGGCAGGATAGAGTTCAGTTGAGGCATGGTGATCTGTCACGTTTTCTGTGGGGCTAAGTGGAGAATTGTTTGAAAGTCAATGAGCTCCTGCTTCTTGGTCGTTAGGCTGCCATTGGTTTGAGTGGAACTTGTCCTTTGCTTTTGTTATTTTGTAGTTAATCCAAAATATCAGATCTAGTTTCCTTCCCTTCGCAGATCAGAGTTTGGTCGAGGCAATACTTTACCTGGCCCAAGTTCGATATGGAGTGTCTGGGATCAGTGATGTTTTTTCCTGCTGCACATGTGTCAATTCCTAATCTGTCTTCTGCTTCTGTTATCTTCTAGTTAAGGGGAACGATAAGATGTTCTCTTTCCTTGGCAGGTTAGAGTTCAGTTAAAGGCATGGTGGAGAATTGTTTGAAAGTGGATGAACTCCTGCTTCTTGGATGTTAGGCTGCCATTGGTTTGAATGGAACTTGTCCTTTACTTGTGTTATTTTCTAGTTTATCCAAAAGATCAGATCTAGTTTCCTTCCGTTCGCAGATCAGAGTTTGGTTGATGCAATACTTTACCTGGCCCAGTTCGATATGGAGTGTCTGGGATTAGTGATGTTCTTTCTTGCTGCATACGCATCAATTCCTAATCTGTCTTCCGCTTTTGTTATTTTCTAGTTAAGGGAGACGATCAGATGTTCTTTCCTTGGCAGGTTAGAGTTCAGTCGAGGCATGTTGATCTGTCACATTTTCTGTGGGGCTAAGTGGAGAATTGTTTAAAAGTGGATGAGCTCCTTATTCTTGGTTGTTAGGCTGCCATTGGTTTGAATGGAACTTGTCCTTTACTTGTGTTATTTTCTAGTTAATCCAAACGATCAGATCCAGTTTTTTTCCCTTCGCAGATCTGAGTTTGGTCGAGGCAATGCTTTAGCTGGCCCAGTTCGATATGGAGTGTCTGGGATCAGTGATGATCTTTCTTGCTTCATACGCATCAATTCCTAATCTGTCTTCTGCTTCTTCAGCTTCTGGTTAGGGGGAACTATCAGATGTTCTCTTTCCTTGGCAGGTTAGAGTTCAGTTGAGGCATGTTGATTTGTCACGTTTTCTGTGGGGCTAAGTGGAGAATTGTTTGAAAGTTGATGAGCTCTTGCTTCGTGGATGTTAGGCTGCCATTGGTTTGAATGGAACTTGTCGTTTACTTGTGTTATTTTGTAGTTAATCCAAAAGATCAGATCTAGTTTCCTTTCCTTTGCAGATCAGAGTTTGGTCGAGGCAATACTTTACCTGGCCCAGTTCGATGGAGAGTCTGGGATCAGTGATGGTCTTTCTTGCTGCATACGCATCAATTACTAGTGATGTTCTTTCTTGCTGCATACACATTAATTCCTAATCTGTCTTCCGCTTCTGTTATCTTCTAGTTAAGTGGAACAATAAGATGTTCTCTTTCCCTGCCAGGTTAGAGTTCAGTCGAGGCATGGTGATATGTCACGTTTTCTGTGAGCTAAGTGGAGAATTGTCTGAAAGTTAATGAGCTCCTGCTTCTTGGTTGTTAGGCTGCCATTGGTTTGAATGGAACTTGTCCTTTACTTGTGTTATTTTCTAGTTAATCCAAACGATCAGATCCAGTTTTTTTCCCTTCGCAGATCTGAGTTTGGTCGAGGCAATGCTTTAGCTGGCCCAGTTTGATATGGAGTGTCTGGGATCAGTGATGTTCTTTCTTGCTGCATACGCATCAATTCCTACTCTGTCTTCAGCTTCTGGTTAGGGGGAACTATCAGATGTTCTCTTTCCTTGGCAGTTAGAGTTCAGTCGAGGCATGATGATTTGTCACGTTTTCTGCGGGGCTAAGTGGAGAATTGTTTGAAAGTTGATGAGCTCTTGCTTCTTGGATGTTAGGCTGCCATTGGGTTGAATGGAACTTGTCCTTTACTTGTGTTATTTTGCAGTTAATCCAAAAGATCAGATCTAGTTTCCTTCCCTTTGCAGATCAGAGTTTGGTCGAGGCAATACTTTACCTGGCCCAGTTCGATATGGAGTGTCTGGGATCAGTGATGTTCTTTCTTGCTGCATACGCATCAATTCCTAGTGATGTTCTTTCTTGCTGCATACACATTAATTCCAAATCTGTCTTCCGCTTCTGTTATCTTCTAGTTAAGGGGAACGATAAGATGTTCTCTTTCCTTGCCAGGTTAGAGTTCAGTCGAGGCAATACTTTACCTCATCAACTTTGATATGAAGTGGCTGTGATCAGTAATGGTTGGTTCTTGCTGCATAAGCATCAATTCATAGGACACAAGCTCTTCTTTCGGAGTTCTTTCTTGTATGAAAAGGTCCACACAAGTTCTGGCTTGTTTCTCTTCAGTCTTCTCGGTGTGCCTGGATCACTAATTGGACCTCTCTGGTAAATAGCGGAGACAGCATATGTAAGAGTTATATGTTGTGTTCTTCTTCTATCCTAACACTGTCTCCAGCCATTACGTCATTCCTTTCACCTTTTTTCTTACCCCACTCCTGTGTTTTCTTTTGGTACAGAACAAGTGGTGATTTCTCATGTTCTACAAGACGTCGTTTGAGTTGGACTATGTTATTGGCCATATAAATGTCTGTGCAGTAGGGTTTTTCTTTTGTTGTTTGGACTGAATGCTTATTGCTGACAGAATTGGTGTTACTTCAGGGCATACCAGTAGCATCTTATTTTGAAAGGATGTATACTCCAGATATCTACCACGATTTGCATTCTTAATCTTTCTTATTTTGTTTCTATTTAACAGATTATGAGCCGATCACTTTCTTGGTCTAATTTCAGAAGTGTCTGGCTTGTTGCAGAAGCTTGATTTCTTCTGTTCCCATTGCCTCTTTGGGACTTTGCCATGGTCATGAACATCATAAGGGTTTACTTTCCTCCGTTGACCATTTATTAATTCATTGGTTGGCCGTTCAATTTAGTTTTTTTCTGAGCAGATTCTGGCTCTGTTACTGAGTGGATTGGAAGTACTTTCTTCTCTAATGGACTGTTCTCTACTTCCGAGGATGTCATGTGAATTTGATGAGTTTGGTCAATTGTTGCATAGAATAAAGTGATAGAGCTTTTTTGGGGACTAACGATTTCTTTGCAGTCTGAAACTTTTAATAATTTCGTGGATGGACACTTATGTTTACTGTTTAAATTCATTCTTTCATTGATTATCTTTGGGTAGTGGCAAGAATATAGGTGACAATCATCTAGTTCTAATTGGTTTAGGTTGAAGGTTTGCTGAATTTGAGAAGCACTGATTCATTGCCTCTTTTGTGCGGCTGAGACTATGTTTTGTTTGAAATTGGATAAGCTCTCATTTATTGGATTCTGGATTGTAATCCAATATCATTGACTCTAGTTTCTTTATTTTTTAGTAAAGCAAGAGGATCCCTATTCAGTTCTCTTTATTTTGTAGGTCAGAAATTGGTGAAGCAGACTTTACATCTTTCTTATATGGCCCATTCTTCAATCTATGATGGTTCTTTATAGTTGGATATTAGAGGAATGGTTTGATTGGACAAGATCCTTAATTCCTTGGCACTTTTACCTGAGTATTAAGTTGTTTTGGAAGGTAAATAATTGTCGACTTTCTTCTGTTGTAGGAGTTGTTTACAGGTCAGTAAAGCTTGAGTCTGCATTGGTTTTGGCTTGCTTCTCTTGATTCTTATCTCATATGTGAATTGTAATTGCTAATTGAATCACTTTTGGAAATCATGCAAATAGCACAGGATGTATTTGTCATGGTGCTTTTACGGTAGACTCTTGCCATATCTAACTTTGGTTGGCAACTTGACTTTTGATTCTTTTTTCCTTTTGTCAATTGATTTTGGATGGCCTTATGAATGTTGTAGGATGATTGCTGATATAAGTTGTCCTTTGGCAGATCAGAGCCTTTCTCCACGTGATTGGATGGAAAACTTTTGATTTGTATGACTTAACTTTTTCTTTGAATGGAACTGTCCTTCATGTTATTTATCACTAACTTTTTCCTTTCAATGACTACTTGAATTTTGTGTCAATTTGTTAAATTTGGTATTTGAAGATATTTTGGCAGGTTTCTTTTTTGCTTATATTAGATGAGATTAATGACTTGTTTAGATGGCAATTTCTTACACTGAGATGGCTCTATGTTATTTGGAACTTGCAATATAAGTTCTTTTCCAAAATAATATTTGTTTTTCGCATTTTCTTTTTCAGTAACATTGACCTTTTGCCAAAACTTTGCCAAATGTTATTTATTTCACTTACAAACAATGTTTTTGGATGGTTTATCAATGGATTGATCTTTCCATTAAATTGTTTAACAAGATGATTCTGGATTTCAGTGGATTGGCAGTTACATCTACTCTTGGAGCAATCTCTTAATGTGAGCATGTCGGCTAAGGAGGATAAATAATACATAGAAGCTGGTTAGTTTACATTAAATAAGGTGTTTGGGTTTGTTGGAGGAGTGGTGATCTATTATGCAGTCTTGTTTACTTAAGTTCTGAAGTAATATTTGATCACATCTTTAGGACGGGGGATTTTGTAGTTTTGATTGAAGTTTGTCTTCAGTTAATTATCTTTTGGGGAGCAGTGAGATAATTATCGTCAAGTACTAATTCTTCCACAGGTTGAAATTTTTCCAGTTTTGAGAAGTGGTGATATATTGGGTTCTTCTGTGGGGCTGAGTTGATGATCGCTTGAAATTGGACAAGCAACCAGTTCGTTGATTCTAGGCAGTTATTGGTTTGAATGAAGTTTGGTCTCCACTTCTTTCCTCTTAGATCGTATCTCCTGACATCTGAGGATGCCGTCACAGGAAGTGTTTAGTTTAGCTCCTGCTTTGATCCTCTATTGATACACTGCCCGATTGATCTTCCTGCACAATTGTTTTACGAGCTGCTTCTGGATTTTGTTATATGGTGAATTCGCAGTGGCTTCTTTCCCCTCAGAGCAAGACTGCTTGTCTGAGGATTTCAAGGACAATGAATATTGTGATGACATTGGTCAGGTTACTTCTTAAAAATTCGGATGTTGGGGCTTTTTGGAGGACTGATGATCCTTTTGGTGTCTTCTCTTTGGTTGAGATGAGTATGACATTTTAGACCGGTGGTTTTGATGGGAATTTGTTCTTCAATTTTTTGATACTGGGGAGTTGATTACTGTCTAGTCCTCTGATTCTCTCACGGGTTGGAGTCTTGCCAGACTCGACAAGTGGTAATCTGCTGCAAGCTGATGATTGTCTGAAATTGGATGAGTTCTATGGTTTCTGTTTGAATGAAATTTGTTCCCCAGTTCCATAATTTTCCAATTAATGCGAAAACCGATTCTCATTCCTTTCGAGTGGTCGATGTATGATCTGTAATGGTTCTTTCTTTGCAAGGTGTGCGTGTCCCAACTGATCACTATTCAATCCAGATCCGCCTTGTCTTAATTTTATTGAATTTCGAAAGCAGGTGTCTCCTTCCCAGAAATGGTCCCTCCCTTGCATCCTTCAGTCTCATTGGGCATCTATGATTGTGCATGCGTTCCACACTCAGCTGACCCCCTTTGTGAAGTACTCTTCAGAGGAGACATCGTTCCTGAAATGCACCCTTGATCGTTTTTCTTTTCTTTTTGCTTCTTGATTGATTGTTAAATCGGTTTGATTCTGTCATGCAGTGTTATTTCTGAATGTTACTTCTTGCCTCTCTGGGACACTGTTGGGGGCATCATTTGGGTTTGCGCTCCTCTCATTGTTGATTGATTGATTTATCATCGATTGATCTTTCCAAGTGTAATTATATTATAAGCTGATTCTGGTATTCACTATTCCATGAATTGGCAGTGGCTCATTTCTTCTTGGAGCGATCATTTTGTGAGGATGTTGTAGGTAAAGAAAATATGACAGTTGGGCTTTTTGGAGGACTAAATGATCTATCTATCTTGCATCGTTTGTGGTTGAGCTGATCTAGAAGTCTTTGTCTTCAGGATAAATGATTGATTTAAATTTTGGCAGCCTTATTGGCTTCTTTTACGGGTTGAGTTTTAGTGGACTTTGACAATTGCCTTTTCTGTGGGCTGAGTTGATAATTGTTTGAAATTGGATGCACTGTTACTTCTTGGACTTTAGGCAGTTATTGGTTTAAATAAACATGTCCTATGTCTGTTTTTTTTTCTGGTTAATCAAAAAGATCAGATCTAGTTCTGTTCCCTTTGCAGATCAGAGTTTGGTCAGGGCAATAATATCATACCTGGCCAAGCTCGATATGGAGTGGCTGAGATCAGTGATGTTCTTTCTTGTTGCGTGCACATCAATTACTAATTTTTCTTCCATCTCTGTAACCTTTCAGTTAAGGGGAACAATCAGATGTTCTCTTTCCTTTGCAGGTCAGAGTTTGGTCAAGGCATAGTTTACCTTGTCAATTTCGATATGGAGTGTCTGTGATCAGTAATGGTTCATTGTCGCTGCATAAGCATGAATTCATTGAACAAGCTTTTCTTTCAGAGTTCTTTCTTGTCTGGGTCCACACAAGTTCTAGCTTGTTTCTCTCCCCATTCTTCTGTAAGACTTCTGATGTGGACTTTTGGCTGGTATATCTTACAACTTGATGTTTCTCGTTCTCAGTTTCCAGAGTTCTTTTCTCTTTTGATCTAAAATTTTAGTGTGGGTGAATAAAAATGAAATTTTGAAGTCCTTTTCTCTTATGATCTCTGCTACCTTTCACAGCTTTAAGATAATGGTAAATTCAATTTGGTGAAGATGGTTGTTGAGACTGAGGTTTTCTCTGGTTCTGATCATGATCCACATCAGTAAGTTGGACAATGTGGAAACAAATTATTTTTTATATGGATACAGTATCTATTTTGGTTTTTAATAGCTTTGGAATTGATCAAGACGGAGATGATGTGCTGATTGCAGGAGTCTTTCAATTATGTCATAGTAATTTTAAGGATCATACTCACCTTGTGGCTGGATAGTTAGCATTTGGTGCACTCCCTTGCTGGTAATTTCACTCAAAATAACTGGCTGGTTGCAGATGGATGAGGTTCTTGCCTTCTTGGGAAATTGCTTCAGTCGGATATGAGATTGGTTTAAATTCTTCTCTGTTATTCAGTTGTTATTGCCTTGATTCCTCTGTAATGTATATAAGATATTCACCTGATGGAGATTTTTCATAAAGCCTGTCTTTGCACGCCACAACAGATCACTATCTGGTATCCAATCCAGATCTGCTCTTATTTTTATCAAAGTTCGAAGGCCAGTGTCTCCCTCGTAGTAATAGTCCCTCCCTTGTGTCCTCATCCTGCAGTCTCATCTTGTGTTGCGTACCCCACTCAGCTGACAGCCTCTCTGAAGTTCAGATCAGACATCGTTCCTGAAATGCGTTCTTGATCCTCTTCTTGACTGATGGTTAAATCGGTCTGGTTCTGTTTATTTTGCGAAGGTTAGGCCTGGCCTCTCTAGGATGCTGCCATCATGCTATGGTGTGGGCATCCTTATGGTTTGCGCTTCTCTAATTGTTGATTGATTCGTCATTGATTGGTCTCTCCAAGTTTAATTGTATTATGAGCTAATTATGGTATTCACTATTCTGAGAATTGGCAGTGGCTCCTGCTTGGAGCAATCATTTTTTTCTAAGGATTTGTCTGAGGAGGATGAATACAATGCAACTGGTCAGTTGGTTACCTACAATACGACATTTGGGCATTTTGGAGGACTAATGATCTATCTCGCACTGTTTGGTTGATCATCACACACAAGCCTCTTTCTTCAGGACAAATGATGGACTGTAATCTTGACAACCTTCTAGGCTTCTTTTACAGTTTGAAAGTTTTACTGGATTTGACAGCAGGTGATCTGTTGCGATTCCGTGGGGCTGAGTTGATGATCGTTTGAAATTGGATGAGCTCCTGGTTTTTGGATTTTGTGCAGCTATTGGTTTGAATGGAACTTGTCCTTTACTTCTATTATGTCCTAAATCCGAAAGATCAGATCTAGTTCTCTTCCCTTTGCAGATCAGAGTATGGTCAAGGCAATTTACGCGGCCAAGTTCAATATGGAGTGTCTATGATCAGTGACGTTTGTTTTTGCTGCATAAGCATTCAATTTCTAAGTTGTCTTCCACTTCTGTTATCTTCTAGTCAAGGTGATTATCATCTAGTTGAGGTGGGGAACGATCAGATGTTCTCTTTCCTTTGCAGGTTATAGTTTGGTCAAGGCAACCTTAGCTCGTAAAATTTGAGATGGAGTGTCTATGATCAGTAATGGCTCTTTCTCGCTGCATAAGAGTTAATTCATTGGACAAGCTCTTCTGTCAGAGTTCTTTCTTGTCTGGAAAGGTCTACACAATCTGTGTGCTACAATCACTAATTGGATCTCTGATAACTCTTGGAGATATCATATGTAAGATGTGCATCATGCTCTTCTTCCCTGTGGTGGAAATTGCCCCTGGCATTACCTAGTTTGCTTCACTTTCCTTTTTACACATCTTGTATTTTTTTTGCTAAACAAGAGGTCATTTCGTGTTCTTTCTGTGCAAGAGGTTGTTTGAGTAGGTTGGATTCAGTCAATGGCCATATAAATGTCAAAAAAATTGTAGGTTTTCTTTTGTTATTGGGACCGTGAAAGCTTATTGCCGACAGAATCGATTTTACTTGAGGGGATACTGGTAGTATCTTATTTTGAAATGACCTACTTCTGATATCTATCACAATTTGCATTCTTAATCTTTCTTATTTTGTTTCTATTTGTTAACGGATGATGATTGCATCTGATTTGATGGATTGGCAGTTGCATCTTTCCTATTGGAGTCATCTCTTCATCTAAGCATGTCATCTAAGGATGATAAATACATAGAAGCTGGTTAGTTTACATAAAATAAGGTACTTAGGCTTCTTAGAGGAGTGATGATCTATTATGCAGTCTTTGTTTGCTTGACTTCTGAAGCAGTCTCTGATCACATCTTCTGGACAAGCGATGGTTTTGAAGATTTCTACGCATTCTGTATCTTTGATTTTAGTTTGTCTTCAGTTGATTATCTTCTGGGAGCAGTGAGATGAAAATTCTTGACTTTTAATTCCTCTACAAATTGAAGTATTGCTGGGTTTGAGAAGTGGTGATCTATTGCGTTCTTCTGAAGGGCTGAGTTGATTGTTTGAAATTGGACAAACAGCTGCTATGTGGATTCTAGGCAGTTATTGGTTTGAACAAAGTTTGTTTTCTGCTTCTGCTTTTTCCGTTATGGTGAGATGATTAGGGCCTAGCTCTCTCTTCCTTTGATGCAAGCCTCTTCTGGTTCGATGTGCACTGTCTTCAAGCTGTAATGGTTCTTTCAACATTTCATTTAACAAGCTCTTCTTTTGTTGAGCTTCTATTTGGAAAATGAATAATCATTGACTATCTTCTATTGTAGGGATTGTTTATGATTCTGGAAAGCTTAAGACCCACAAAGTCCTGGCTTGTTTCTATTTGTCCTTGCAATGCGTGCTGCAATCACTAAATTGATTGCTGGTAAATCATGGAGATATTGCAAGTTTGCTCGGCTTTTTTATTTTCCAAATACTAGCTTCACTCAATTTAGTTAGCTTATGCTTACATTCTATACAGTGGAGGTGTTTTCTTTTGATACAGAACCTTTGGTGGAACTTTTTTCTTTACCAGGTGATTTCTATGCTTTGGGTGGTTGTTGAGAACTGGTCATGGACATCCTTAGTGTTTAGCTCCTTCTTTGATCATCTACCACCTTTGGTGGAACGTTTTCATTTACAAGGTGATTTCTATGCTTTGGGTGGTTGTTGAGGACTGGTCGTGGACATCCTTAGTGTTTAGCTCCTTCTCTGATCATCTATTGATGGATTGATCAATCCATTTTGTTGTTTTAGAGCTGTTTCTGGATTTATAATTCTGTAGCTACTTTTCTCGCGGAGAGATCTCTTTGACTGAGGATGTTAACTAAGGAATGGTATATGATGAGCTTGGTCAATCATTACTTAGAATGACTGAGCTTTTCTCGGGTGCAATGATTTGGTTGGGTTGGTTTATGGACAGTGTCCTTGATCATCTTCAGGACCGGGTGAAGAACTAATTTTTAGATAAGCTCTTTCTGTGTAGGCATTTGGGTTTTTGTTGAATATCATTCCTCAGTCGATTCCCTTAGAGTGGAAAGATGATCATTGTCTTTGTTCCTATTCCATTATAGGTTTGGAGTTTTGCCAGATTTTATAAGTGATGATCTATTGCTTTTTCTTTGTGGCTAAGTTGATGAATAGCGGAGTCCTGGCTTTGTTTGAAATTGGATGAGCTCCCACTTCTTTGATTTTGGTTCTTTTGATGTCCTCACTCTATATGTGTATATGGATCAATCCCTAATCAATTGATATTTTGGTCATGCTTGTATGATAGGTGTACGAGAATGAGTTTGACTTGGAGGGTTTGAAGTTCGACATAAGATCTCTGATTGTCATTGGATGGCCTCTCAAAAGGAGAGTACTAAGTCTCCTTAGTTGCAATAGGATTTTCGAATGGGTTTGCTTAGCCAACATTTTCCACTGCTGTAATACTTTCTTATACAGTGATTGTCGGGGACACTTCACAAATGAGGTGTTTTGTAGGTGAGATTGGTTGCTTTTAGTTTGTGGTGCCACCTTGAGGGCCTAATTTCTGAATATTTTATGTTCTCGTGGATCCATGGGACTATGAAGACTTTTCTGCCAGGACCTAAGTTATACTTTGCTGCAAATTGTTACCATCTCATTCTGAAAAGATGAACTAGTCCTGTGCATTTTGCCTTTTAGCTTTTAATAACATACATAATGTAGGTTCCTTTAATAATTAGGTCTCTCTCTTCTCATGTTTCATGATTGGCATATGTGATCAGGCCTCACATGGGGATGTTGACAGGACAGCCATCTAGACATAACTACCTTGGCATTGCTTGCACTCTGACTGGTTCTGTCCTTTGCGCTGATTCTCTTGTTTCTTATCCATCACAAAGCTGTGTTGTGTCTTGTATGCTGTCAGCAGACATGGCTCTGGCTGGAAGGTGCAGATACTCAGTGCATGCTGTTTGTCAAATTTTGTGGTTATTTTTAGATGGATGAGAACTTAAGGGGTGGATGACAATCCTGCTTAATCTTTGATTTGAGGTTTTAACATATCTGGTGAGCATGGACCCCCTTCTGATCTCTTAGGTACCTTAATGTATGTATGACTGGGTGAACTTCTACTTCGTGCAAATGATCTAATTAACAATCAAGCTTAGCTGTTGAAGCTCTTTAGGGCTTTGAATTTATAGATGTCCAATTGCAGTGTGATCCTTTGCCAATGATCTGTCGATCAGATATTCTAATTCATGGTTCTACTGGATCTCTTTCTTATTGGCTCTACAGTGGTTGTTTGAAGTCATCTTTCTTGTAATTGGAGATACTAAAAGTTCGTCTTATGATTGGTTCATTTGCTATGGTATTTTCTGAGGGCATGAATTTTGAAGCATCTGGTTGGGTCTATTTCTTGAACAATGGTGGCGAAGGCTCTGATTTTATACAGGAAGGTGTATCAAAGTTATTAAGGTTCAAGCCCGCCTTTGATCATATCAACCAATATTGTGGCTTCTAATGCTATAGGGGACTGTTCAGTCATTGATGGGTGCTGGTTCCAGTTTAGAGCGATCCCACTAAGGACTGTGTGACGATGCTTATTGATCAGAACTGTTAGAGAATCCTGGGTCTTGAGTTGGGGGAGGGAGGAGGTTATTATTTAATGCAATTATGTTTAGTTGAGATGTTGCTTTTGTGTTGAAAGCAAGAGTTACTTGGCCACAAGCTCGCATGATCCCTCTAGATGGATTCATCCCTCATTCTCTTCAGAACTCTTACTCTATTATCTTTGTTTCTGAGGAAGCTGGCTCTAGTTTGTACTATATTTGCAAGGATGCTCTGAAATATGCTTGTGGGTAAGCATGGGGGTGGAAGTCTTGGATTTTTTGCCAACTTTATAAGCTCACTTTGAATGAGATGGTGCACTGGACATGTTGCTTTCAGTGTGATTCACGTGTTGTATGAGCTATACCTGATGTTGAACCTGAGAGAAAAGACTTACCGTTTTGAAGACATCTAAAGAAATTGAAATTGAGTCTTCATGCAGCACGTGGATTCTGCTTGTATTTTTGGCTTTTCAACATATTTCTGTTAATGACTTAAGAAAAAAAAAACATATTTCTGTCTATCATCGGTTGCTCACCATGTGAGCAAATTGTGCAACTTTTATCGTGACACAAGTAAGACTGCTGTGACTGGCAAAAAATAAAGATGATTTGTGCAGATAGCACTTGGTTATCATTTAGGTTGGTGTTTTGAGTACTTCTACAGAAAATGAGCCTTCCTGGAGCATGTATGGATCTGCTTGTATTTATGGACTGTTCAACATATTTCTGTCTATTGTCAGTTGCTCACTTTGTTGAGCAAATCGTGCAACTTTCATCAAGTAAGACAGTTGTTAACAAAAATTCAAGCATGAATTGTGCAGATAGCACTTAATATCATCAGACTCTTGGAAGTGATGTCATTGGCTCATGATCTGTACTTCATGGAGACTTCAAAATGTTGACGTTTTCGAAATGAGTGGCGGGGGTTTGGTTGTGACTAGGGAATTCATTTGTGGCATCTGATTGTGGGTGTTCCCGATCAAGTTTCCTAATTGGATGAGTGGTTTGCTAATTAGAAATCGGGGGCAATATTGAATTAGGTAAGGTGGCAAGTCGAAGTTAGGTGGTCTTTTCAATATTTTAACCGCAATTTGTTTAAGAATAAAAAATTATTAAAGCCAGCTCCAATTTCTAAAACCAGAGCACAATGGCCACTCAGGACATGTGGTTAAAGATGACTCGTCAGGACCGTCCCTCCTAATTTTCTTACGGCGTGCTTCTCAAGTGAAGTTCGGAATTAGCAGCCCACCGCCTTTCCTTATTTTAACCCGTCAACAGATCACAACCATCCAATCGCGTCACTGCATAGGATTTATTATTTTTGACGATGGACCCAAAGTTGGTGGATCCTTCCCTGTAAAATTCACCGACATTCCCGAACGGTTTCTGGTTCCTGCTAGCTTTCCCCTCTTCTCTCTCCCAGAGGGGAGTAGCAATACCGATTAAGTGCTCTTCGTTGACCATCCCTCCTTCCCTCTTGTTTCCGCTTGATTGATTGTTGACGGGGTCGATTGCTTTCTGGGTCTGATTTTGTGAAGCATCTGGTTGCAGAAATTCCTTGTTGCGGATATTCTTGAGGGTTTAGCTTGGCCTACAATTATCAGAATTATCTTGTGGTCTCTGTGTTATTTTTGGACTGAATTTGGATTCTTGTTATACGGTGAATTGGCAGCCGGGCTTCTTTCCTCTCTTGGATCATATCTCCTTCGCGTCTGAGGATGCCATAGCAGGAAGTGTTTGGTTTAGCTCGCCCTTTGACCCTCTATTACGAGTCGCTTCTGGATTTTGTTATTTGGTTCATTCGCAGTGGCTCCTTTCCCCTTGGAGCAAAACTGTTTGTCTGAGGATGTCAAGGATGATGAATATGATGACACCACTCTGCTTGTTTAAATATGGGGCGTTCTTTAATCTATGATGGTTCTTTATAGTTGGATATCAGAGGAATGGTTTGACTGGACAACATTATTAATTGTTTGGCACTTTTATCTGAGTATGAAGTTGTTGTTGGAAGGTCAATAATTGTCTTACTTTGTTGTAGGAGCTGTTTACAAGTCTGGATAGCTTGAGGTCCACGTTTGTTTTGGCTTGCTTCTCTTCATCCTTATCTCAAATGTGAACTGCAACCACAAATTGAATTGCTTTTGGAAATCATGCAAATAATTTATGCAGGATTTATTTCTCATGGTACTCTTAAAGTAGGCTCTTGGCAAATCAAAATATTTTTTCCAATTACATTAACCTTTTGCCAAAACTTTACCAAATGTATGGTATTTAGTGTTTTCACATATAAAGCAATGCTGTCGAATGGTTCATCAATAGATTGATCTTTTCCTAGTTCATTTTGTCTCACAGTTGATTGTTAAATCGGCTAGATTTTGTTTATGTGATGTCTTTTTCCGAAGGTCACGCCTTGCCTCCGCAGGACTCTGCCATGTTGTGGGCATTGTTAGGGTTTGTGCTCCTCTGATCATTGATTGATTCATCATTGACTGATCTTTCCTAGTTCAATTGTATTGTGGGCTGATTCTGGTATTCACTATTCCGTGAATTGGCAGTGGCTTCTTTCTCCTTGGAGTGATCGTTTTCTCTGATGATGAAGTCTGAGAGGACAATGAATACAATGCAACTGGTCAGTTGGTTACGTAGAATAAGACATTTGGGCTTTTTGGAGGACTAATGATCTAATTTTTGCACTGTTTGGTTTAGCTGATGATCTAGGAGTCTTCTTTAGGACAAGCAATGGACTGAAATTTTGACAACCTTCTAGGCTTCTTTTACAGGTTCAAAGTTTTACTGGACTCGAATGTTGGTGATCTGTTGCGTTTTCTGTGGGGCTAAGTTGATAACTTTTGAAATTGGATGAGCTCGTGCTTCTCGGATATTAGGCGGTCATTGGTTTGAATGGAACTTGTCCTTTACTTGTGTTATTTGCTAGTTAATTCAAAAGATCAGATCTAGTTTCTTTCCCTTCGCAGATCGTTTGGTTGAGGCAATACTTTACCTGGCCAAGTTCAATATGGAGTGTCTGGGATCAGTGATGTTCTTTCTTGCTGCATATGCATTGATTCCTAATCTGTCTTCTGCCTCCCTTATCTTCTGGTTAAGGGGAAAGATCAGATGTTCTCTTTCCTTGGCAGGTCAGAGTTCGGTTGAGGCAATATTTTACCTTGTCTATTTTGATATGGAGTGGCTGTGATCAAGTAATGGTTCATTCTTGCTGCATAGGCATCAATTCATGGGACATAAGCTCTTCTTTCAGAATTCTAACTTCTTTAAAAAGGTCCACACAAGTTCTGGCTTGTTTCTCTTCATTCTTATCTATGTGCCAGGATCACTAATTGGAACTCTCTAGTAAATCACGGAGATAGCATATGTAAGAGTTATTCGTCATGTACCAGGCTCCAGGCATTACCTAGTTTGCTTCGCCTTTTTTCTTACACTGCTTCTGTGTTTTCTTTTGGTATAGAACAAGCAGTGATTTCTCGTGTTCATTAGGGGTGAGAGGTCATTTGAGTTGGTTGGACTCTGTTATTGGCCAAATAAATGTATGCCTTGTAGGGTTTTTCTTTGGTTATTGGGACTGTGAAGCCTTATTACTGACAGAATTGGCGTTTTTTCAGCACAACCGGTAGCATCTAATTCTGAAATGATGTACTTCAGATATCTGTGACGATTTGCATTCTTAATCTTTCTTATTTTTTTCTATTTCTTAATGGATGATGAGCCGATTACTTTCTCGGTCTAATTTCAGAAATGTCTGGCTTGTTGCAGAAGCTTAATTGGTTCTGTTTCCTGTTGCCTCTTCGGGACTTTGCCAGGGTCATGGACTTCATTAGGGCTTATTCTCTTCATCTGACCATTTAATAATTGATTGGTCGGTCATTCTGTTTAGATTTTTTATGAGCAGATTCTAGATCTGGTATTTAGTGGATTGGAAGTACCTTCTTCTCTGATGGACCGATCTCTACTTCTGAGGTCGTCATGTAAGGAGCAGTAAATGTGATGAGTTTGATCAATTGTTGCATAGAATAAAGCGTTACAGCTTTTTTCGGAACTGATCCTTTCTTTGCAGTATAATGTTGGATTGGTGGACTAGAAGTACCGGGTGATGAACTGAAATTTTTAATAATTTCTGGATAAACACTTATGTTTCCTTTTTAAATTCATTCTTTCATTGATTATCTTTGAGTAGTGGCAAGAAAAGAGATGATAATCATCTAGTTCTAATTGGTTTAGGTTGAAGGCCTGTTGAATTTGAAAAGCGCTGATTCATTGCCATTTTTGCAAGGCTGGGACCATGTTTTGTTTGAAATTGGATAAGCTCTCATTTATTGGATTCTGGACAGTAAATTTTATTAAAGCAAGGGTACCCTGTTCAGTTCTTTTTATTTTATCGGTCAGAAATTGGTGAAGCAAAGACTTCTTTCCTAAATATGGGGCGTTCTTTAATCTATGATGGTTCTTTATAGTTGGATATTAGAGGAATCGTTTGATCAGACAAGATCCTTAATTCTTTGGCACTTTTATCTGAGTATTAAGTTGTTTTTAGAAGGTCAGTAATTGTCACCGTCCTCTGTTGCAGGAGTTGTTTACAGGTCTGGAAAGCTTGAGGTCCGTGTTAGTTTTGGGTTGCTTCTCTTCTTTCTTATCTCATCTGTGAATTGCAATTACTATTTGAATCACTATTGGAAATCATGCAATTATTTTATGCTGGATGTATTTGTCATGGTGTTTTTGTAGTAGACTCCAGGCAAATTTAACTTTGGTAGGCACTTATGACTTTTGATTTTTTTTCTTTTGTCAATTGATTGTGAATATTGTAGGATGATAGCTGATACCAGTTGTTCTTTGGCAGATTAGAGCCTTTCTCCACGTGATTGGATGGAAAACTTTTGATTTGTACGTCTTAGCCTTTTCTTTGTATAGAACTATCCTGCGTGTTATTTATCACTGACTTTTTCCTTTCAACATCTAGAATTTTGTGTCAATTTGTTAAATTTTGTTTATTTGAGATTTTTTGCTAGGTTTCTTTTGTGCTTATATTGGATGAGATTAATGACTTGTTTAGATGGCAATTTCTTATGCTGACATGTCTCTATGTTATTTGGAACTTGCAGATAGGTTCTTTTCCAAAATAATGTTTCTTTTCTGCACTGTTTTTTTGTGGTAACATTGACCTTTTCCCAAAACTTTACCAAATGTTATGTATTTCACTTACAAGCAATGTTTTTGGATGGTTTATCAATGGATTGATCTTTCCATTAAATTGTTTGACAAGATGATTCTGGATGTCGTTGGATTGGCAGTTACATCTGTCCTCTTGGAATGATCTCTTCATCTGAGCAGGTTGGCTAAGGATTATAAATAAGACATAGAAGCTGGTCAGTTCACATAGAATAAGGTGTTTTGGTTTCTTGGAGGAGTGATGAACTGTTATGCAGTCTTGTTTGTTTGAGTTCTGAAGTAATCTTTGATCACATCTTTAGAACAGGGGATGGACTGAAACTTTGGAGATCTCTACATATTTTGTAGTTTTGATTTAAGTTTTTCTTCAGTTAATTATTTTTGGGGATCAGTGAGATAATTATCAAATTCCAATTCCCCTACAAGTTGAAATTTTTCCAGTTTGAGAAGCAGTGATATATTGAGTTCTTTTGTGGGGCTGAGTTGGTGATTGCTTGAAATTGAACAAGCAACCGATTCATGGATTCTATGCAGTTACCAGTTTGAATGAAGTTTGGTCTCTTTTCCTCTTGGATCATATCTTTTACATCTGAGGATGCGGCCATGGGAAGTGTTTAGTTTAGCTCCTCCTTTGACCCTTTATTGATACATTGGCTGATCGATCATTCCATACAATTGTTTTACAAGCTGCTTCTGGATTTTGTTATGTGGTGAATATGCAGTGGCTTCTTTCACCTCAGAGCGGAACTGCTTGTCTGAGGATGTCTAGGATGATGAATACTATGATGACATTGGTTGGTCAGTTTTTTTCATAAAAACTTGGATATTGGGGCTTTTTGGAGGACTGATGATCCTTTCGCCGCCTCTGATCACATCTTAGACTGAAATTTACTGGTTTTGATGGGAGTTTTTCTTCGGTTATTTGATCTTGGGTACTTATTATCATCTAGTCCTGAATCTCTCACAGGTTGCAGTCTTGCCAGACTTGACAAGTGGTGATCTGCCGTGGATGATTGTCTGAAATGGGATAAGCTTTGTTTCTTGAGGCGGTTATTGGTTTGAATGAAATTTGTTCTCCAGTCCCATAATTTCCTGATTAAAGTGAAAACCAATTTTCGTTCATTGAGAGGTCAGTGTTTGGTCCATATATGATATGTGATGGTTCTTTTTTTGTGAGGTGTACGCACATCACTACCCCCAATCCAGATCCACTTCGTCTTATTTTTATTGAAGCTCAAAGGCCAGTGTCTCCTTCCTTTTCTCCTCATCCTTCAGTCTCATCTTGCGTCTATGATTGTTCGTGCATTCCTCTCTCAGTTGACAGCCTCAGCAAAGTACTCTTCAAAGGAGACATCGTCCTGAAATGCTCTCTTGATAATACTTCTTTTCTTTTTCTCTCTTTTAATTGTCAGACAGGTCTGATTCTGTTTATGCTATGTTTTTCTCCCAAGGTCTTGCTTCACCTCCCTGGGATTGCAATGTTGTGGGCATTGTTAGGGTTTTCCCTCCTCTGATCGTTGATTGCATCATTGATTAATTGATAATTCCTGGTTCAACTGTCTTATGAGCTGATTCTGGTATTCACTATTCTGTGAATTAGCAGTGGCTTCTTTCTTCTTGGAGCAATCGATTTCTCTGAGGACGATGTCTGAGAGGACAATGAAGACAATGCAACTGGTCAGTTGGTTACATGGAATATGACATTTGGTGTGTTTGGAGGACCAATGATCTAATCTTGCACTGTTTGGTTGAGCTGATGTTCTAGAAGTCTTTGTCTTAGGACAAGCGATGGACTGAAATTTTTTTACAACCTTCTAGGCTTTCTCTTACAGGTTGAAAGTTTTATTGGACTATGGGGCTGAGTTGATAATTGTTCGAAAGTGGATGAGCTCCTGCTTCTTGGATTTTAGGCAGTCATTGGTTTGAATGGAACTTGTCCCTTACTTATTTTAATTTTTTAGTTAATCTGAAAGATCTGATCTATTTCTCTTCCCTTTGCAGATCAGAATTTGGTCGGGGCAATACAATACTTGGCCAAGTTTGATATGGAGTGTCATCAGTGATGTTGTTTGTTGCTGCACAAGCATCAATTTCTAATTTGTTTCCACTTCTTTTATCGTCTAGGTAAGGTGGAACGGAACGGCCAGATCGGCTAGTGTTACTAAATTAAAAAAGCAAATTAAATAATTAAAAATAAAAAATAAAATAAAAAAGTAAAAATGCTATAATTCAAATCCTATTTTAGTAAAAGGTAGAAGACGGTTTCCAACTAAATTAAAGTAGCTGGACCGATATGATTTTCAAATAAAAATAGATCGGCTAGTGTTTCCCATAAATTTTTTAAAACAAAATAGTATTTCTTTTTATCTGCAAATTTTTGAAAAGAAAGCCGCAATAAGAAGTCAGCACACGTGGTCAAAGATATTCTCAGCGAGCGTTCATCCTGATCCTTCACGCGGAAGTAGACCGAGGATGCCGCGTGAGTCTCACGCAACGGTCGGAATTGGCCAGCTGACCGACTTTCCTAAGTTGAACCGTCAGCTGAGCGACTTTCCTAAGTTGAACCGTCAGCAGATTTTTTATATTGTCAACGGTCGACCCGAAGTCGGCGATACTTCCCTATAAATAACCATCCTCTCTTCTCTCGTCCTCCTCACGCGTTTGTTGTTCTGGTGGCACGCTCCTCTCTCTCCTCTCTTCCCATGGCCTCTGATGGCCGATATAATCGAGAGAAGTGGCGATCTCGGTTTAGCGTTCTCCTTCGGCCCTTCTTCTTTTGTTTCGGTTTCTTTGATTGATTGATTATTGATGGAGGACCGATTGCTTTTCTCGGTCTGATTTTGTGAAGCTGATTGCAGAGACCCAACGCCCCTGTTGTGCGGAAATTCTCGAGGGTTTCGCTTTGCCTGGATGCCTATGGTTTATCGGTATTATTCCGTTTACCCTCGTCCTTTTGATCGTTTTGGGATTCATCGATCGAACGATTGATTGTGGAGATTCTCGTCATTCGGTGAATTGGCAGTGTGGCTTCTTGCCTTTTGGATCATAATCTATTGAGGCCTGAGGATGTCGCTTTGGACGTCGTTTTGGGAAGTGGTTTGGTTTAGCTTTTCATCCTCTGATCCTTTATTGATACATTGACCGATCGGTCTTTGTTATTTGGTGAATTCGCAGTTGCTTCTTTCCCCTCAGAGCAAAACTGTTTGTCTGAAGATGTCAAGGACGATGAATACGGTGTCAGCTTGTTTCATAAAACATGGGTATTTGGGCTTTTGGAGGACTGCTGATCCTTTTGCCATCTTTTCTTTGGTTGAGATGATGATCACATTTTAGACCGGTGATAGACTGAAATTTTACTGGTTTTGAGGCAAATTTGTTCTTTGGTATTTTGATCTTGGGGGAGTTGATTATCGTCTAGTCCTCATTCTCTCACAGGTTGGCGTCTTGCCGGACTTGACAAGTGGTGATCTGTTGCGATCTGATGATTGTCGGAAATTGGATAAGTCTATGGTTTCAGTTTGAATGCAATTTGTTCCCCAGTCCCATAATTTTCCAATTAATGAGAAAACCGATTGTCATTCCTTTGGAATGGTCTATGTATGATCTGTGATGGTTCTATCTTTGCAAGGTGCCCCAACTGATCGCTATTCAATCAAGAACCGCTTCATCTTATTGAATTTTGAAAGCTGATATCTCCTTCATCTTATTGAATTTTGAAAGCTGATGTCTCCTTCATCTTATTGAATTTTGAAAGCCGGTTGTGCATGCATTCCTCACTCAGCTGACAACCTTTGCGAAGTACTCTTCAGAGGAGACATCGTTCCCAAAACACACACTTGATCCTTCTTTTCTTTGTCTCTTAATTGATTGTTTAATTGGCCTGATTTTGTTTATTCTGTCTTTTTCCGAAGGTGACGCCTTGCCTCCTTGGGACTCTGCCATGTTGTGGGCATTGTTAGGGTTTGCACTCCTCTGGTCATTGATCGATTTATCATTGACTGATCTTTCCAAGTTCAATTGTATATGAGCTGATTTTGGTATTCACTATTCGTGAATTGCAGTGGCTTCTTTCTTCTTGGAGTGATTGTTTTCTCTGAAGATGATGTCTGGGAGGATAATGAATACAATGCAACTGGTCAGTTGGTTACAAAGAATAAGACATTTGGGCTTTTTGGAGGACTAATGATCCAATTTTGCACTGTTTGGTTGAGCTGATGATCTAGAAGTCTTGGCTTTAGGACAAGTGATGGACTGAAATTTTGACAATCTTCTAGGCTTCTTTTACAGGTTCAAAGTTTTACTGGACTTGACAGTTGGTGATCTGTCACGTTTTCTGTGGGGCTAAGTTGAGAATTGGTTGAAAGTGGATGAGCTCCCGCTTCTTGGATGTTAGGCTGTCATCGGTTTGAATAAAACTTTTCCTTTATTTGTGTTATTTTCTAGTTAATCCAAAAGATCAGATCTAGTTTCCTTCCCTTCGCAGATCAGAGTTTGGTCAAGGCAATACTTACCTGGCCCAGTTTGATATGGAGTGTCTGGGATCAGTGATGTTCTTTCTTGCTGCATATGCATCAATTCCTAATCTATCTTCCGCTTCTGTTATCTTCTAGTTAAGGGAAACAATCAGATGTTCTCTTTCCTTGTCAGGTTAGAGTTCAGTCGAGGCATGGTGATCTGTCACTTTTTCTGTGGGGCTAAGTGGAGAATTGTTTGAAAGTGGATGAGCTCCTGCTTCTGGGATGTTAGGCTGCCATTGGTTTGAGTGGAACTTGTCCTTTACTTGTGTTATTTTGTAGTTAGTCCAAAAGATCAGATCTAGTTTCCTTCTTTCTGCAGATCAGAGTTTGGTCGAGGCAATACTTTACCTGGCCCAGTTTGATATGGAGTGTCTGGGATCAGTGATGTTCTTTCTTGCTGCATATGCATCAATTCCTAATCTATCTTCCACTTCTGTTATCTTCTAGTTAGGGGGAACGATCAGATGTTCTCTTTCCTTGGCAGGTTAGAGTTCAGTCGAGGCATGGTGATCTGTCACGTTTTCTGTGGGGCTAAGTGGAGAATTGCTTGAAAGTGGATGAGCTCCTGCTTCTGGGATGTTAGGCTGCCATTGGTTTGAGTGGAACTTGTCCTTTACTTGTGTTATTTTGTAGTTAGTCCAAAAGATCAGATCTAGTTTCCTTCTTTCTGCAGATCAGAGTTTGGTCGAGGCAATACTTTACCTGGCCCAGTTTGATATGGAGTGTCTGGGATCAGTGACGTTCTTTCTTGCTGCATACGCATCAATTCCTAATCTGTCTTGCGCTTCTGTAATTTTCTAGTTAAGGGAAACAATCAGATGTTCTCTTTCCTTGGCAGTTTAGAGTTCAGTCGAGGCATGTTGATCTGTCACGTTTTCTGTGGGGCTAAGTGGAGAATTGTTTGAAAGTGGATGAGCTCCTGCTTCTGGGATGTTAGGCTGCCATTGGTTTGAGTGGAACTTGTCCTTTACTTGTGTTATTTTGT
Source organism: Corymbia citriodora subsp. variegata (assembly GCA_014858505.1). Lineage (NCBI taxonomy): Eukaryota > Viridiplantae > Streptophyta > Magnoliopsida > Myrtales > Myrtaceae > Corymbia > Corymbia citriodora. The sequence goes on along the minus strand of MU089623.1, from coordinate 1,477 downwards.
AGTTAGTCCAAAAGATCAGATCTAGTTTCCTTCTTTTTGCAGATTAGAGTTTGGTCGAGGCAATAGTTACCTGGCCCAGTTTGATATGGAGTGTCTGGGATCAGTGACGTTCTTTCTTGCTGCATACGCATCAATTCCTAATCTGTCTTGCGCTTCTGTAATTTTCTAGTTAAGGGAAACAATCAGATGTTCTCTTTCCTTGGCAGGTTAGAGTTCAGTCGAGGCATGTTGATCTGTCACGTTTTCTGTGGGGCTAAGTGGAGAATTGTTTGAAAGTGGATGAGCTCCTGCTTCTGGGATGTTAGGCTGCCATGGGTTTGAATGGAACTTGTCCTTTACTTGTGTTATTTTGGAGTTAATCCAAACGATCAGATCTAGTTTCCTTCCCTTCGCAGATCGGAGTTTTGGTCAAGGCAATACTTTACTTGGTCCAGTTCGATATGGAGTGTCTCGTCTCAGTGATGTTCTTTCTTGCTGTATACGCATCAATTCCTAATCTGTCTTCTGCTTCTGTTATCTTCTAGTTAAGGGGAACGATCAGATGTTCTCTTTCCTTGGCAGGTTAGAGTTCAGTCGAGGCACGTTGATTAGTCACGTTGTCTGTGGGGGCTAAGTGGATAATTGTTTGAAAGTGGATGAGCTCCTGCTTCTTGGATGTTAGGGTGCCATTGGTTTGAATGGAACTTGTCCTTTACCTGTGTTATTTTGTAGTTAATCCAAAAGATCAGATCTAGTTTCCTTCTTTTTGCAGATCAGAGTTTGGTCGAGGCAATACTTTACCTGGCCCAGTTCGATATGGAGTGTCTGGGATTAGTGATGTTCTTTCTTGCTGCATATGCATCAATTCCTAATCTATCTTCCGCTTCTGTTATCTTCTAGTTAAGGGAAACAATCAGATGTTTTCTTCCCTTGTCAGGTTAGAGTTCAGTCGAGGCATGGTGATCTGTCACGTTTTCTGTGGGGCAAAGTGGAGAATTGTTTGGAAGTGGATGAGCTCCTGCTTCTGGGATGTTAGGCTGCCATTGGTTTGAATGGAACTTGTCCTTTACTTGTGTTATTTTCAAGTTAATCCAAACGATCAGATCTAGTTTCCTTCCCTTCGCAGATCAGAGTTTTGGTCAAGGCAATACTTTACTTGCCCAGTTCGATATGGAGTGTCTGGGATCAGTGATGTTCTTTCTTGCTGCATATGCATCAATTCCTAATCTGTCTTCTGCTTCTGTTATCTTCCAGTTAAGGGGAACGATCAGATGTTCTCTTTCCTTGGCAGGTTAGAGTTCAGTCGAGGCATGTTGATTAGTCACATTGTCTGTGGGGGCTAAGTGGAGAATTGTTTGAAAGTGGATGAGTTCCTGCTTCTTGGATGTTAGGCTGCCATCGGTTTGAATGAAACTTGTCCTTTACTTGTGTTATTTTGTAGTTAATCCAAAAGATCAGATCTAGTTTCCTTCTTTTTGCAGATCAGAGTTTGGTCGAG